>CANTUR010001074.1:0-286303 GCA_947683625.1 Mallotus nudiflorus
TCTCTTCTCTATCTTTTTTATGTAACCATATTCGTTACCTAGCTGAAATTTAAATACAAAGGAGGTGGGGTTGTGTTTATACCTCTGCTTTTCACCTTTTGAATGCATCAGCTCCAAATTTATCTGTGTTCTTCCTTTCCCATGTTTTGTTGTTGGTAAGGCTTCCATTTCATTAGCTACTTCACCATTCAGTGTGTTGGACATTTCCACGCTTTGTCAATTATAACCTAAAAAATGTTGCTTTTTATATATGTTTGTTGTTAGCAGTTACTAACTATAAAATATGTTTCCTAAAGCTGAATCTATTATTGATTTAATGGGTGCTTTAGCTATTTCAAGGTCGACGAGATATATTGATCTACATTTTTAAAGTGTTGTTTTTTAAAATTAAGGTCCTTTTTTACCCATAAATCTCTTAGTTTGGCCGTTCCATTTTGATCACCTTACTATAGCGTTTTTCAATCCATTGGTCTTGTATTTCATTATTTTCCTTTTACCATATGCCACAATTAATTCCCACCTACTCTTCTTTCTATCAAGCATACTATTTATGGAGTTTTAACGTATCATTAAAGCTCTCCCATAATTTGGATTGTGTAATTTTGGGTAATTTTTTTTTACTTATTTATTTATTTACTTTGCCATGGTTTGTTCATTAAATGTTATGTCCCATACTTTGTCACTATGCTTAACCTCCATATAGTGTGGACATGAAGATGAGGCATTTTTAAATTGGTAAATATATGAGTTGCCCTATGATTGACTAGGAAACTCCTAACCTGAAGACATATATAATATAATATTTTAAATTCATGCCTTGATCTCAATTAGGTCATAAATTTGAAATAAAAAGAAATTCATCCTTATAATTTTTTAACCACTTTCTACCAACAGCTAACTCAGTGAACTAATATGCAATTATTATTTCTCTTTTGCCCCTAATAATTGTCTATGCCAAACCTTTATGACACATCCATCATTTATTACCATCAGGAAAGAGTTTATTCCAATTGCACTCTACCTTAGTTACACATGCCACACTATAACTATTTTTATTAATTCACCCTTAATTGTGGCGTCCACATACTCCCATCATACCCAAATTTAGTGCTTTTGTAAACACTATCTTATTGTTTGTGTTACTTTATAGTATATCATACTCTTCCTAACTACCAACCAACTTCTCATTAATGCAGTCAAGCAATCCTTAAATTTTAGTGTATCAACATCGGTCATATTGTTGTGATCTTGGTTGTACTTTATTATAATAGCATAATACAATCTGTCCACCATCCACTTTACACACATGCATCACTCCACCACACGACACACACACACACACACACACACACACACACACACACATATATATAATATATTATATATTATATATATATATATATATATATATATATATATGCTTTTATTTGGACTACAAGATAATAATTTTTATTTTGCTTTAACCTATAAAATAAAGTTGTACATGGTAAAAGAATAAAGTGTGATTATATGTACCTAATAACTTTTATAATGAATATAAAGGCATAAGTTAACATTATGAAAGTATTAGAGGACATCGGTCATATTATTGTGATCTTGGTTGTACTTTATTATAATAGCATAATACAATCTGTCCACCATCCACTTTACAACACATGCATCACTCCACACACACACATCACCAAACACCACACACACACACACACACATATATAATATATAATATAATATATATATATATATATATATATAATATATATATATATATATATTATATATATATGCTTTTATTTGGACTACAAGATAATAATTTTTATTTTGCTTTAACCTATAAAATAAAAGTTGTACATGGTAAAAGAATAAAGTGTGATTATATGTACCTTAATAACTTTTATAATGATATAAAGGCATAAGCTAACATTATGAAAGTATTAGAGGACATCGGTCATATTATTGTGATCTTGGTTGTACTTTATTATAATAGCATAATACAATCTGTCACCATCCACTTTACACACATGCATCACTCACACACACACACATCACACAACACACACACACTCCACACACACACACACACACACACACACACACATTATATATATATATATATATATATATATATATATATTGCTTTTATTTGGACTACAAGATAATAATTTCTATTTTGCTTTAACCTATAAAATAAAGTTGTACATGGTAAAAGAATAAAGTGTGATTATATGTACCTAATAACTTTTATGATGAATATAAATGCATAAGCTAACATTATGAAAGCACTAGAGGTCCACTATGTTAATAACTCAATTATATGTAACAAGTTCAGTAGATATATATATATATATATATATATATATAGTGGTGTTTTTTAAACCCACAAGCGCACGGTTTATGGTTTGTAGTAGATAAATATCATTCCCCCAAGGACTGTATATTGATTACTAACAATTTTTATTGGGTTTCGTGATACAAACGCAGCAAAAATATAAAAATTTTATCACATTCCCAAACCCAGATCCATGTAATTCGACTACTAAGAATCTCACCAAAATGCAGAAGAGGCAAGATTTTTTTAAATGATGAGAAGAGGTTCACACCGGTGACACCTTACCTTGAGCTTTTTGCTTTGGTTGTTCGGATCTAGATGTCTCCAAAAAGATGTGTCCCTCTGTAGGTATCCACACAAACAGCCCTTCATAAAAATGAATTGGAGTGTGTGCTAGCAACTTTCTTGATTGTCTCACAAATCAAGAACAAAAGAAAAACTCTGTGTTTATTTTCTAAGAAAAGAGAAAACAAATTTGGAGGCAGGAAAAACAAGTGAGTTAAACCCTAGAGAATATAACATATTTATAGACTCCAAATTAAGGTTTTACCTACCAATAACCTTTTGGTAATTTTCATTTATTATATTTTGATTTTGTTTTAAAAATAAATTAAAAATAATATCTTATTTATTTATTTAAAATAAAATTTATCTTAAATAAATAAAACACTTTAAATATTTATTTCCACAAAGTTTATTTTGGGCTTATTAAACCCATAATTGTTTTAGGCTTGTTTAAAGTGTGTGACTCTATAGGTTCACATAATATTGGCAGTGGGCCTAAATCTCTATTTAGGCCTATAAGTCATAAGTGGCCTCTAACAAGACATTATAACTACCCAAGTCATGTGAAGTCAATAATCCGATATAATCTAATTACAATGAATTTTATCATTCCTTTATCACATAATATCTTAATTGAATATAAGGCATAGAATGTCATCCTTATATAGTTCAATATTATGACTTGATTCCAAGTAAACTGAAAATGATAACTCTTTATCAATTCATTTCAGCATGGCCATGCATTTTCCTTCAGGCTATCTAATCAAGGGGCCCATAGATATTTTTCTCATATTAATGAGAGATAAATTCCTTCTGAATCACTCACATTCCTCACGTAACTAATTTCATATCCAACAACATCCTATTTAATTGTCCGGTTAAAGATAATATTAGAATGTGTCAAAACAAAAAAATAGCTATGTAGAAAATCCATGATGATTTCAAGGTCAAAGGACCAAAATAAAATTACTGTAATGAGAAATACTTTTGACAATAATCTATGTAGTATTTTCATAGTGGGTCAATCCAGTACATGATCTCTCATCATGTACCTATGAGTTGACTTAATATCTCATATTCATGATTAGTAAAACATAACAATCAGTCAACATCATACTAGCCTTAATACTTTAATATTTATATAATGAATAAATTGCTAGGGATAATTAGAATAGAACTCTTATTTTAATCTAAGGGTTTTACTATCACATCAACATATTTAATGGCCTTAGTAAGAATTAATCAGGCATATAATTATCATAAAATTAAATGATAATAAAATACCTCTTTATTAATAAAATAAGAAAGTCAATACATAATTACAAATGATTGACCTAGTGCATATCACTAACAATTTTTACCTATAATCTCAGCTAGTAAATTGAGTAATTTAGCAAAGTTTAAAATTTAAATAACAGAAACTTAATTAGAAGTAAAATCAAATATTTGTAAACATAGAGCCTAGATTTAGTTTCACTATTCCAATTCAATCTTGAACACATCATTAAGTAGAAATCTTGAATTCAGTTAAGGGTAATTGCTCTAAATACTTAAAGAATCTCTCAAATTCAATTAAGCATGCAAGTATTAAAATCTAATATACTCTAATGATTAATAATTTAATCCAAACTCATTAAGATTTATAGCAATTAATTGTCACCGTAATCTACTGTCGTGACTCCTAAGTTCTAAGTGTCTTAATCTAATAAATTTCTCTAACTCTCATTGGTGAATTCATCCATAAACATATAATCAAACAGGCTTGGAATGATAATAAGATAAATATTGCAACATAAAAAATTAACTGAAATTCAAATCAAATGTAAAAACTTGTGTTCAAATCATATCATGAAATAGTTTTTCCTAACCAAGACTCTGAAAGAAAACTTAGCCACACATGGCTATGATGAAATCCACAAACATAATCAAGAAGACAAAAAGATGAAACAGAAAATAAAATAAACTCTTTGTCTTTTCTCCTGATTAAAACTAAATAAAACTTCTTAAACATGTAATAAAGAATAAGAATCATATTTAAATACTAACTTATAAAAACCTCCTAATTAAACCCAAAAACTACTTAAATTAATTTATTCCTTATTTAAAATTTATTAAAATTCAACTCTAAGATATGTAAATAATAAATATATCAATTAGCGACAAGAACATTAATATAATCAAATCTATCCCAAACTTTGATCTAATTTTCAAATATATTATATTCTCAAAATTATATCAAACTAGCTTTTCAACTTTGCAAATTATATCAATTCTATCCTATTTTAATTTAAGAGTCTAAATATATTTTAAAAATTTCTTTTAAATCTTTATAAAACAAATTTATTTTCTAAAATGTCTTTCTTTTTTTTTTTAACAAAATAAAATTTAAAAGAATATTTTCAAATGTTAATCTTACTACTTTCAAATAACCTCAAAAAATAATTTTAAAAATATATTCATAAAATATATTTATTTTTACATTATTTTATATATGAAAGTCTTCATATTTTAATTTTTCTAAAACTTATTTTACAACTTTCATTTATATTTTTTGTAATGTTTTCTAATAAAGATTGCACACAAATACAAAAATTTATTTTTTAATAATAAAAAATTATTTTTTGAATTATTTTATAAAGATTGAAAATTATTTTCTAATAATAAAAAATTATTTCTTTGAAAAAAAAATAAAATAAAATCTGGCAATACAAAAAACACAACTTATAAATCAAATATTATACACTCTAATATTAATATATATATATATATATATATATATATATATATATATATATATATATATATATATATATATATAAAGGAAGTTTTTTTTAACTATCCAATAAAAAACAATGGAAATTTTAAAAGGTTTTGAGAGATGGTTTTTTTATCTTAATAATTAGCTAATGTTAAGTAACATGCATATAACTATTTGTGTAATAAAAATTAAATAATTTTAGTTTAACTATTTCTGAATCTATAAATTTTTTGCATGTAATGTAAAAAAATTCACCGTACAATAAATAAAAGCAAAAAAAATGGTTAAATTTTTGTATGAAACACTAACCAGTCTATTAATAAACTTGATATGTCCCTATTAGTTAGCTAGATCCAAAGACAACTACAGTAACAATATTGAGAGGCTCCAATAGCAATAACAATAACGCAGCATATGTTCAATCACCTAGCACATGTTCAACTTATAAATTAATCACAAACTTGTAATATCTTTTGAACAAAAAAAATCTTAAAATTTCCATTATTTTATTATTGATAGTTAAAAAATTTCCTTTAAATTTGTATTCTTATTAATATTAGAGTATATTAATAATTGATTTTATAAATTATGTTTTTTGTATTGTCAGATTTTGATTTTTTACTTTGTTCAAAAAATAATTTTTAATTGTTAAAATAATTTTTTTTTCTTAGAAAATAATTCAAAAAATATTTTTTTTATTTATGTTCAATTTTTATTAGAAAATTTTTTAATAATATAATTGAAAGTAAAGAAATAAGTTTTAGAAAAATTAAATTATGAAGACTTTCATATATAAAATAATATAAAAATTACTTTTATGAAAATATTTCAAAATTAATTTTTGAGATTATCTTGCAAGTTGTAAGATTAACATTTGAAAATATTTTTTTATACTTTATTTTTTGTTAAAAGTAAGAGAAAAAGATTTAATGAATAAATTTGTTTTATAAGGATTTAAAAGTAATTTTTTTAAATACATTTCGATCCTTAAATTAAAATAAGATAGAATTGATATAATTTACAAAGTTGAATATTTAAATTGATTTAACTTTGAAAATATGATATATTTGAAAACTATAACAAAGTTTAGGATAAATTTGATCATTTTCCCTTTTTAGTTTAATTTCATAATTTTTTATCCTGTTATACTATCCTTTGCTATATTATTCTCTCATTATATTTTTGTAGGACTATACAAAAAGAGTGATATTTTAATTAAAAAAATGGCAGGAAAAGGTCATCATGAAGCCAAGAAACCAAATGACATAGTTGAACATGCAAAACGAGAAGAAGAAGAGATGCTTATATATGTTATTGATCCAGGTGTTATTGGTACGATTCGGGCTTCAGTTAGTTCCATCATTAGATGCTAATTACCATCCCAAATGGACCATCAGTATCCTTATCTATTAATACTTAAGGATCATGTATGCAAATTCCTTCAGCCTATTTATGATCACTCTTTTCACTTGGAAATTCCAGAATTATATATTAGAAGCATCTGTCTGATTCTTGAATTGGACAGGTTAGGTAACAAAATGCTATATATAAACAAATAACCCCTTTTGTGTAGTCCAATATTTAATTTTTTTGAATAACTATTTTCATGTATTGTTTCAGTATTCACCTAGCATATATAGTACAGGCAGCAGGGATTATGCCATTGAGATCTACACCGAGACCAGAATTAGAGATTCCATGAAGTGCCTCTGACCACCATTGGTATGCCGGAATGCTGAGCCAGGAAATTCTGATGCATTATATTAACCAGTTGCTGCACCTTTAGTTCTTTGAGGGTTAGACGCCAAACAAGATCACTGCCTGAGTTTTAGTAGGAAAGGGTGGTGTTACAAAAAGGAAATTTGCTTGTTTGAGGATTACTCTTGTCACAAGCAAACGATTGGCTGCTAGAACTTGTTAGGATTAGGATTAAGTGGAAGAGAAAGGTGAAATAAGAACTTGTTAGGGTCTAGTTCGTAATGACTGTGGTCAATGCATGGGAGGTTGGTTTTAAATATCAGGGAAAGCCTCAATAACACGAGCTGAGCTGTGGGGGTGCGTATGAAGGCTTGGCTTTAGCTTGGGATCAGGGGGTCAGAAGGGTTATACTGGAGGTTGATAGAAAATGCGTGATGCATATGTTAGCTAATAATAGAAATAGAGTGCATGCTCATTCATCTATAATTCAGGCCATTAAAGCATTACTAATGGTTAAGATTACTCATGTGTACAGGGAAGCAATTTTGCTGCAGATTTTATGGCTTCCCAAGGTTCAAGATTCCCAATAGGCTGTCATAAACTTCAGTCCCCCTTACATGAAATTGAGTGGTTGGACCACGATATTAGAGGAATTTTTTTTTTTTTAACAGTTGTCACTTATTAGTATCTCATAGGACACAACGGTAGTAATAGTATTAGTGTAGAGGAGGACATTTTTTATCCTAACTAAGGGTGTGGAACACTACAAATGTGGGTCTTACTGGTGGGATCAGCCAAGGATAAATCCTTGACATTGCCACTGTTCGAATCTAGGATTTTTAGATTTTAAGGTGTCACCCTAGACCAACTGATCTAGGGGTTATTGGCTAGAGGAATTAGTAACAACAGGATGATACCTCTGTACTCTGCTTAGGCTTATGCCTCTTTCTTGTACCAAAAAAAAGAAGTTGAATTTCCATTAACACAGCCCTCCACGGTGATTTTATAGCAGTTGAAAATGGGTTCAAAATAATTGGTCCGGTGACAATTGAATTTAACACCAATTAGAAACATATCATGGATGAATATTAAATTAGCATCTTTTTAGTGTAAATATATCATTATATTATTTAAATTTCAAATACATCACAATTAATACAGATCACAGTTCACATAGAAAATAAATAATACAACCATATTCCACGTAAAATTTAAATTCAAAACCCCATTTTTGGAGCTTCAGCCCAATAACCATGTGAACACATGTTTTACTTGTACTAGTTATAGTGTCTTAATTTGGGCACAATTAATTCATCATTTTAGTTGCTAGATGATAAAAATGGTACTGACCTGGTAATAAATTTTCATTTCTGACTGTGATTATGTGCACATGAACATCAAAATCCGTATTTGGTATTGAGAGACTCTATTGCTACAATCTAAAGAGGTTTGATGTCACAGCCTAAAATGCTGAAAATTTTATGCATAATATGGGTCTTAATTTATTTTCCTCAATTCTGACTGCTAATAGTGAGAAGTTTCTTACTGGCAAAAATACAGATGCTACCCCACTCCGAATAGCAATATCTCCGCATGAATAATGTTATATGTAAAGGGTAACGATGTGGTGCAGTGTATTGTGTTACTGTCAATTTTGCATTAATTTTTTATTTAATTTTTAAAAAAAATTTTAGTATTTTTTTTATATTTTATTTAATTTTTAGTTTTTTTAGTCTGAATTATTGGAATCCAAATGTCAATAGACTTTAACTACTTCAATTTAACTTGGGGAAGACCACAAGGGTGGTAAAATTCTACCAATATCTAATTCAACAACTAAAATTATTGTTTAGTCTTGGATGAAATTTAAGTATTTTTCCCTATAAATAGAGAATTTAAACATTTTGTTTATTTATGTTTTGATTATGGGATTAATTGCATTTTTATGTGGTTTTAGACTGCTGATTTAGTTTGGCTAATTAGTGTTTGTACCATATCGAATTGGATGATGTATTATACCAGCAGGTGACTTAATTGTTCAGCATCAAAAGGAGCTTAAAAAATATAAATTTAGAATGTTATTTTGAATTCCAAAAACCTGCTAAGGATTTGATTGTAAGTAGTTTTTTTATTTAACCTCAAATTCCTCTTCTTACCATCCTAATTAACTGTGGTAAAGTAATTGACTTGACACA
Organism: Mallotus nudiflorus; assembly: GCA_947683625.1. NCBI lineage: Eukaryota > Viridiplantae > Streptophyta > Magnoliopsida > Malpighiales > Euphorbiaceae > Mallotus > Mallotus nudiflorus. Next base: position 9,263 of record CANTUR010001074.1, read on the forward strand.
AACACTCATATAGCTTAACATGTAGAGTTGCTTAGGCCCGTCAGCAACCTTGTATTTTCTTGATTCTTCGGGTTTCATAGCGTACCATGTACATAGTTGGTTCAGTTGCAGCAAGAGCCAACGTTGTTAGCATCACAAAAAGAATTGCTGCTTGGTAGTATGAACCCAAGAAGTCTTCTTCTTTCTTGCATATCTCTACTTCTTGATTGGGTTCATAGGACATTTTCTTGCAATCTTTAAACACTTTCTTGTAATCTTTGAAGAGAGGAAATCAATGGAGATTAATCTTGGAATGATATAAGAAAGTATGGATTTAAAGAACCAGGTTTCTTGAGTTTTCTTTAATTCTTTGCTAGTGCTTCTTCAATCAATGCCAATGGAGGGTCGCGCAAATGATGAGATAAACACTTGTGTTTGTGTGATTAAATTTCATTTCAAGTTATTCAGAGAAACTGTACTTTTTAGTTTTATAGTTTTAATTTGTGATGATTTTTTTCTTATATATAGTGCATCATTATGAAATTTATTTATTTTATTTATTGTTGTTTTTTATTTTTATGGATTTTGAAATTATATATATATATACACACCCACTCTAGGCATTTTCCTTTAACGCAATTATTATAAATAACGTTAGTAATTTGAGGAATATTATTCTGAAAAAGTTAAAATATAATTTCTCTTTGAATTTATAAGAATAAGATAGTATTCATCACTCATTTTTTCCAATACGGTTGAAAATAAATTTATAATAATTAGAATATAAGGTTTTTTTTAGTGAAAAAAATTAAACTTTATAATAATATTTAAATTTTAAATTTAATTTAAAATTTATGTCTAGAATGGTAAGATTAAAATTTTAAAAATATTTTTTACTTTTTATTTGTTTTCTTGTAAGAAAAATAAGATAAAAAATTTATAATAGGTATCCAATTTATCTTATAAGGATATAAAAGTAAATTTTAAAAATATATAAATTTTTTTAATAAAATTAAATATTATTGATATATTCATAAAATTATATAATAAATCCAATAATTAAATAAGTATATATATGAAAAGCTACTATACGGTTTTATTTTGATTAAAAAAAATTGCTACATGAATTATATAAGATATAACGTTTGATATAAATTCTTAATTTTTTATATTTAGTTAATAAAAATATAATATATAAATTATGTGTTGTAAATCGCCGTCTGGCCGCTTGGCTCCTCCTTCTGTCTTGGATATCCTAAGTCATAATATGTAGACGTCGCCAAGCAGTCCTCTTCTGCTACCATAATTGATTCACCTATGAAGGAGTTTAATGTTCCTTCGACAATAAATAAGGGTGGCTTTATTGCAATTAAAATAGATCAGGAACTTTATGAACAACAGCTTTCAATCTGCAAACATGCTCTCATTGCCCGAATTGTTTTATCACAAGGAGACTCTCCTTGGAAGCTTGCAGACTTGAAATGAAAATTATCTACGATTTGGGGCCTTTCAAACAATTGGAAGCTAATTTCGTTAGGTCGGGGTTACTATCATGTCATTCTGAATTCTAGTACAGAAAAGAATTCGGTTTGGAGTAGAGGTACAGTTGCATTGAAGCCCGGAATTCTGCGCTTGCAGCGTTGGACTGTTGATTTTGACCCCTCCGCTCAGAAATCTACGAATGCTCATATTTGGGTTCGATTTTATAGGCTGCCATGGGAGTATTGGCACTCAAAAATCTTCATTTCTATTGCTAAAGGAATGGGTGTTCCTCGAAAACTTTATGCTGCTACGATAAATGGGGAGTTTGGGCATTATGCCCGCATGCTTGTGGATATTGATCTTTCCTGACCATTGCCGGAGAATATTCTGGTCGAAAGCATCTGCAAAAGCTTTTTCATAGACGCAGGTTATGAAAATTTGCCATTATACTGTAATATGTGTTCTAATATTGGTCATGATTCTCAGGTTTGCTGATTGAATCATAAATCTGTTTCTAGACCTGAACCAGCCAAAAAGACGAATCAAAGAAAACATGGAGACCAAAGTCAAATCAACAAACATCTATTCCATTGCGAAATGCATTTGATCATTTGCAAGCTATCACTGAAGTGATTCCTTATGATCCAACTGTTGTTGCTCCAAATATTGAAGATGTTGTCGTTCCTCCGCAGAATGACAAGTTTTCAATGAATCCTGTTCAGAATTCCAATTTGCCTACTTCTTCTTCGGAGGAAGTTCCAGCTCAGACTGATTTGCAAGTTCAGCTCTTAGCACAAGATACGGTTCCAAGTCCTGATGACGTTCACGTAGACAAATCTTTTCCCATGTCGCATTTGCATACGGAAGCTCTACAGTCCACAGGCATTGATAATACTGCAATTAATGAGCATCCACCATCCGAGGAAAATTCGCACTTTCAATTACAAACTGACACAGCATATCGCAATAAGACTTCATGGGCAGATGAGGTTAATATGGAAGATCAAGAATGGCAAAGTGTTACTAGAAAAAAATCTTCCACGCAACAAGGATACAAAGTGACTCTTTCTAAAAGAGTTACCAGAAAACCTAAGCAGCTTAATTTCTGAAGCTCCTATATTGGAACTGTCATGGTTTGGGTAATGCTAACACCCAACGAATTTTATTTTCCTTCTGCAGACGTTACTCTCCTATTTTTTGTGCATTGTTGAACCTGTGGTGGATTTCTTTTCCATTTTGAACTCTATGTGGAATAGAATTGATTTCTCTTTGATTGCTCATAATAATCTCCTGGTGCCTTCTATATGGCTCTTGGGAAAAAAAATAGTTTGCCTGCTCCTTCTTTAATTTAGATTTATGATCAACATGTTACTTTAGATGATGTTGTTGGTAATTCCTTTATGGCAGTGTTTGGAGGAATAGGCGTATGGCGCTTTGGACAGATCTTTGCAATCTCTCCAATTTCTCTTCTAGTTGGTGTGTTCTTGGAGACTTTAATGTTGTTTTAGGGGCACATGAAAAAACAATAAGAGCTCCTGCCTTGGGTCCTTGCAGGGATTTTAGATCTTTTATGGATGACTGTCTGGTTTCAGAAATTCCTTGTCATGGAGCTTTGTATACTTGGACTAATAGCAGACATGGCAATTCTCTAGTTGATAGCAAATTGGATAGAGCTCTTGCCAGTTATAATTTTTTCAACCATTGAAATTCAATTTCTTGTTCAGTTTTGCCGCGCCATCACTTTGATCATTCCCCCCTTCTTGTTAGTTTTCTTGAAGAGAAAGTGATACCTCGATTCAGGTTTCAAGCCATGTAGATATCTCATCCAGGTTTGCATGATTTGATCTCAAATTCTTGGGCATCTCCTATTGATTCTCTTCATCTGATGCAAATTCTTGGCATTAAGTTCAAGAGGTTGCATCATGATCTTAAACTTTGGAATATGGATTCTTTTGGTCATCTTGATGACAACATTAATAAAGCAAATTCAGCTTTACAAGAAATTCAATCTCTAATTTCTTCTGAAGGTATTTCGAATGAGTTGGTTAGAAGGGAGTTGGCGACTCATGAGGATTTAAACAAATGTCTGAAGCAACAGGAAATTTTCTTCAAGGAACATAGTAGGGCTAAATGGTTGGCTGCAGGAGATCACAATAATGCTTTCTTTCATCAACAATTTTCTAGAACAAAATCCAGGCAAGGAATTTACCGTCTTAAAGTGGATGGAGTTATCACTGATGATTCTAACACTATTGAACATATATTCTTGATCTCTTCTTTTCAAAGAGGATACTTCTTTATCTTCCAACGGTCTCTTGATTCAATCGGTAGTTCCTGCTATGGTTTCTAAAGTGGATAATTTGGCTCCTACTAGTTGACCTTCTAATAAGGAAATTAAAAATATTGTCTTCCACATGAATGCTCATAGTGCCCCTGAACCTGATGGTTTCACTGGTATTTTTTATAAGACTTTTTGGATGTGTTTAAGCATGAGGTATGTGTACCTGTATGTAGCTTTTTTCATACTGGAATTGTTACATCATGAATTAATTCTAGCATTATGATTTTAATTTCAAAAGTTGTTGATGCTATTACTATTGAACAAGTTAGGCCCATTATTCTTAGTAACTTTAGTATTAGAATTGTTACTAAGATCTTGACAGATCGTCTTGCTTTAATTGCTACTATAATTATTTTTGGTAATCAAATTTGGGTTTTTAAAAGATTGCTGCATTTCTTATTATATTATGGGTGCTTCATAGGGGTTAATCTCATGAATAAGACTTGTTTTGGATAATATGGGTATGAAGATAGATATTTGCAAGGCTTTTGACACCATGAATTGGAGTTTCTTAATTGATGTTTTGGAAGCTTTTGGATTTTCCTTACTCTTAAGGGATTGGATTCTGGCCCTATTTCCCTCTTCAAGAATTTCCATAATGATTAATGGCAAACTCCAAAGGTACTTTCCTTGTTCCAAGGGTGTTCATCAAGGGAACCCTCTTTCCCATTGTTATTGTCTTGCTAAAGATTTCTTATGCTTCATACTAAAAATTCTTATTTTCCTACACACTTTATATATGCAGATGATGCCCTTTTATTTGGGAAAGCTTCTATCCAAAATATTAAGGCAATCAATGAGACATTTAGGTTGTATGGTCAACTTTTTAGGCAATTTGTGAATTGGTCCAAGTCTGAAATCTATCGTGGTAAAGCTATCTCTGAGACATGGATTAATAAGATTAGACAAGTTTTGGATATAAAGAGGGGTTATTTGCCTTTCATGTATCTAAGGGCTCCTTTGTTTGTGGGGGCTCCCAAAAGAAAATGTCTGTAGTCCTTGGCAGATAAAATTTGCAATAAGTTCTTTAAGTGGAAGGGGAAGTCTCTTTCTATGGTTGGACATCTCACTTTTATTCAATCAATGATTTACACTCTTTTGTGGTTTGTCACTGGCCCCTTTCTTTGCTCTCTTTGATAGAAAGATGCATAAGGAATTTTTTATGGGCTGATTGTATTACTGGAAAAAAGTTGGTCACAGTTCTTTGGAAATTATCTTGTCTTCCAATCAAGGAAGGTAGTATTGGGCTAAAGCAATTAAAACATCTCAATGAAGCCATGTTAAACAAAATGGCTTGGAATCGTCTCATTGATCATTAGCCTATTTCGGTCCTTCTAAATCAATTTCAATATCCTTTAGGAGTCCTTAGAAATAATATTTTCCATTCTTTCATTTGGTGTTGATGCAGGCATCGAAGAAATTGCAATTCGATTTATTAAAATTGTATTTTTGTAATTTTCAGCAATTTTGGAGTTTCAGATTTTGGCGCGATAGAAGTCCAATTTGATTAGAATTGACCCAATGATTCCAAGTTACTAGCTTTGCTTATGAGCTCCATTGTTTTGGCTTCCAAACTCGCAATTTTTATTTTTGGTTGTTTTAAAGTTTTTTTCCTATTTTGTTTAGGATTCTTTTGTTTAGGGTTTTTTCCCTATTTAAGTTGTGTTTTGGAATTATGGTCATGTTGTTGATTAATAAAAAAAAATTTAAATTCCCTTCAATTCTTTGAATTTTGATGCCTATTTTCTAAATTTGCAAATTACAAGTTATAAAAGATTAGTGTTCGACAGTCGAGTGTGATTCAATAAATATTAATTCATTGTTATCCGCTACATCAGGTGTTCCATAGAAAGTATTTTTTCTATTCTTCGGTCTGGGGTGAAGTGGTTCATTGGTGCTACTAAGAAGATGAATTTTTGGACGGATGGTTGGATTTCTCCTCATATTGCTGATCAGTTGTGTCTTTCTGCTAGAGAGCAATGAGGGCTAACCGATATGGTCTCAAGTTTTTTTACTTCTAGTTCCTGGCACCTTCCTCATATTTCTAATGTAAAGGTCAAGGATCATATTTTGGAGATTTTGATAATTCACAATGAATCAGATATCTGTGTTTAGAAATCTGTTAGTGATGGTAAACTTTCGAAAAAACACATGTATGATCATTTACATTTTAGTAAGAATCTAATCCCTTGGCATTCTTTTGTGTGGAAAGAGTTTCTTCCTCCTTCTTGCTTAATAACTTGTTGGAGAGCAATCCTAGGTTTTCTTCCTACGGAAGATAATTTATTGAAAAAAGGGTTATCTTTTGCATCTCGTTATGCTCTGTGCAATTCTCATATGGAGGATGGTCTTCATTTATTTGTTAGTTGTCCTTTTTCTTCTTCCATATGGCGGGCAATCTCATGTCTGTTTGGGAAAACTATCCAGGTTTCAAGTTCTTTACCTGATCTTGTTTTAGCTACAATGAGTCATGGTTTTAGCTCGCAAATAGCTACTTTATGGTGCTCCGCTATTTTGCGTGGTGTTTTTGTCATATGGAAAATTAACAACGCAGCTATTTTTTATAATGAATGGCTAAATATTCACGCTCTGCGTTTGATTTGGTGTGCAATCAAGGAATGTGACTTTTTTCGCTTCGGAAAAATGCATAACTTAGTTGATGACCTTCATATCCTCAAGCTTCTACATATCCAGGGCATTCTAAGTCCAGCACTGAAATTAATTTTAATGACATGGCAGTCGCGTCCCCCATGCTGGATCAAAGTAAATTCTGATGGCTCTTCTATGGGTGCGCTAGGAACTACGGGAGTAGGGGTATATTCAGGACAGTTGTTGATTTTCCTTGGGGTTGTTTTGCTTTTTTAGTGGGTCAAAACTTTGCTTTCATTACGGAGATTTGTGCTGCCATGTATGCGATTGAAGTAGCTTGGAAGAAGGGTTGGCATAATCTATGGCTAGAGAGTGATTCCATGCTAGTGGTTCAGTTACTTCGGCAGTCTTCAAAGCAAGTCCCTTGGCAACTCCTGCACAAATGGCTGGAATGTTTGTATTTGGTCTCTAAAATGAATGTTCGGGTCACTCACATCTTCAGGGAAGGAAATTCCATTGCTGATGCCTTAGCCAAACATGGAGCTGCAATTTCTTTACTTCAGTGGTGGGACTCAACACCATCCTGTTGTTTGAATTTTATATGTAATGATTTTAGTAAGCGAGGTGCTTATCGGTTTTGTTAGGCTGGGTTTACATTGAATTCTTTTGTTTTACTCTCTTCTTAATTTTTAGTGTTATTTTGCTGGACAACAGAAAAATGATGTAAAAGTTAAAAAGATATCAACCTGATTCAAATGTTCAAATTCATTTCATAATTTCTAGCTTTTAATAGTTTACTCAATATATATATATAGCGCTGTAAATTTAATTGCCAAACGTAATATGTTTATAATAAATAATTGTTTTTTATAAAATAAATCAGTAATTTGGAACAGATGGGCTACTCCACGAGCTACTGCCTTGAGGACCAAGGCTCATAATGCATTAGCTTGGTGTCTCAGAAAAAAAGACCCAAGTCACGACCCATTGAAATTTGAAATAATAGGCATTAGGATTGGTCGACTCCCAATTTTTATTAATTTAATGATTTGATTTAAATAAATATTTTATCAATTTATATTATGTGATATTATGTTGGTATCATTTATAATTCAAGTTAATTTTTATTATATCAAAGATATTTTTCAAAATATATTATGATTTTTTACTTTTTTTTCAAAGTTTCACTAATAATATTAAATTATTAAAGTGCAATTATTTAAAATTTACATAAATATTTTATTTTATCTAAATTAAAATTGTAAAAATAGTCCTGATTTGCTTCTTTTTAAAATTATAAAGATAGTCCTGATTTTTAAAATTATTAATAGTAAACGTCCAATTTTATTTTATTTTACAACAATACAATGTAATTGGCATTGATTAAAAAAATAACTGAATGATTTTATTTTATTTTTTTTAACTAGGGAGAGGGAGGTAAGAATTGAACATTCGATTCATTAATGCACTATGCTAATCAATATTCGTCAACTAAATGAAATTAACTAAACAAGAAACTAACAATAATTTGTCAATAAATCTATTAAAGATTGGTTTGCTACCAATAAAAATATCTTGTATTTACATACGAGTAATGCTAAATGGTACAATTTGTGCCGACACAAAAAGATATATTAAAAATTTTGTTTTTATTTTTAAGGGTAATATGGTATATTTTATATATAAAAGTTTTAGTTAGTGACTAATATACCCACATTTATATTTATAATTTTTAGAACACTATACTTAAATTAACTATTTAAATATTGAAACTAAATCTTGAAAAACAAAAATTTAGATGAAGTTAACTTAATAAATTTTGCACAGCATTAAAAAGGATTTTTGAATCGAAGATTTTCACATATATGTATTATTGTTTGTATATATTTATTAAAGATTTTCGTATCATATATTTATTAAATAAAAATCCTCGTTTTCTTACAAATATATTTCTTTCTTATTATTATTTGGTCACTTATATGTATTATATCTGAGTTTTATATTTTCATACCAAAGTAATAAATTAGGTTTTAAATATTTACATTACACCAAAAAAGAAACGGGTGATGATGGTAATGACATTCCTTGTCCATCTTGAGGGGTGGAAACTTTTTTTTAGTGATCTTGACGTATAAATTTTTATTATTATTGAGTGAAAATAATACTTAACAAAATAAGTAATATATTATTTTTTCAATTTTTTTAATAAGCGGTAAATATATTTTCTAAAAAATAGAATAATTTATATGTATTTTGTTTCAAATGTATAATTAATTATATATATGTGTAGCAGCAGCAGCACCCATAATAATGATAATAATAACAACAATGACAATAATAATAATAATAATAGTAGCACCACCACCAACAACATCAACAATAATAATAATAATAATAACAATTCTTGTTTTTAGTGGTTTATATTGTGAAATTATCATATGATATTTTCTTATATAACAAATGATCTACAAATTTGTAATGTTGTCACAAAATTTTTTTAAGGAGAAATATAAGAATTTTTGTAAATAAAAATAATATATATATATATATATATATATATATGATTATTGGTGGTTAAGACGTACATATATGTATATAATAGTTGGTAAAATTTTAATTTCACAATTAAATTATTACGATTATGGATGGGATATCTAATTATTTAAATGATGATGATGATAATAATAATATTTTATTTGTTACTATTGGTATTTTTTATACTATGAACAATATCATAATATTAAAATATGAATAAATTTATATTAGACATATAATATGAACAATAACCAATAGGAACAATAAATTTACAATATGAATAAATTTATTCTTTTAGTAACAGTAAATTTAAAATATGAATAAATATAAATAAATTTATTCTTTTAGTAACAATAAATTTAAAGTATGAATATATTTATATCAAAAGTATAATATGAACAACAACAACAATAATAATTCTTGTTTTTAGCCTCTTACAAGCTAATAGAATGAATGATTTTTAAACTAGAAAATTAAAAGTAATAGATAAACAGAATGCTAATGTAAATAGATTATATCTAAAGAAATTTAGGATTTAAAAACTAAAGCTTGGATTCATTCACTAGGCACTTACTTGAATTACAAGATTTTGTTAATTCAGTTAATAAATCTCAGTCAAGGGTAGGTTGTTCATAAATTCCTAAGGCTTTTTTCAAAGTCACTCCGGCATACCTAAAGCAAACACAACCTATTCTCATAGTCTAATGAATTACTCAGGTTTATTAAGTTCCTTAACAGTTTAGTAATCCCCTAAGGTCTTATCTACTTTCGTGATTAAGGGTCCTAAGAATCATAGGTTTTATGAGCTAATAAATCATGCAACTTTCATTGTCATAAATTTATCCACAGGCATGCATTGAATCAAGCCTAAATTAAACACAAGATTAATGAAGCAAAACCTGAGAAATTGACTGATGATAATTAATTGCAATAAAACAATATCCAAACAAGCAGTAATCCTGGCTACATGAATCCAAACTCTAAAAGAGTTTAGTTACACATAATGTAAATTATTAAAGACAGGAATAAATGAATATAAGAAAAAGTCAGGAAAAATAGTCTCTATTTCTTCAATCCTCTTCCCTACCTCTTTGTCTGCCTCCTCTGGTCTGTGAGTTTATGATGCTCTTATATCCTCAGAATTAGGGTTGCACATGGTGCATGTGTGTAAGTGGAATTTCCTTAAATGTACAAGCATGGCCCTATTGGCACGGTTGTGCTATGGTTTACGCGGCCTTGCACTTTTCCTTTATGAATATGCAAGGACATGTTAAGCCTTGCACAGTCGTGCTTTTTCCCTCTTGTAAAATGGCACGGTCATGCTCTAGCTTACACAATCGTGCTCTTTTTCTTTTAATTTTTAGCATGACCGTGTTGAGCATTACATGGTCGTGCTCTTTTGTTCCCAAATGTTGGCACACCTTGTTTTGCATCGTATGGCTGTGCATAATTAATGCACACTCATGTTCCTTTCTCTGACTTTTCTTGATATTTGACTTTTCTTCACGCATTTAATTTCTACATACAAAATAAAAACTCAGTGAGAAGAATACAAAAATTAGACAAAATATAAAACTCCTAATTTATTTAATTAATGCATGATTATATCTATATTTTATTTAAATGTACTAATATTTTCTAAATGCTAAATCTATGAATTATTATGCAAAAAATGGAAAATTATGCACCTAAAGTGAGATATTATTAAATTAAAATGAGTCTAATTTTTAATTTGAAAATGAAATTATCAATAGTCAATTCTCCCCACAATTTTGATGCTTATAATTTATCAATCTCGTGAGCTTAGTACATTGGTATAGTTTTCTTCATTAATTTATTTAATCTCTATTTAATGTTTGATTTGACATTTTTAAGCATTATGATCAATTTGTGGTTAAAAACATATTTTTATACTTTAATGAATCTAATGCTTACTCTCTTTTTTAACGTGTAAATGTACATAATTTAAAAGGAATTAGAGAAGTTACGGGTTGGATAGCTTGAGTCATTGGAATTGCTTGAAATTGACACTTAGAGTAAAAAAAAGTTTAATTGATTATTTTCTAGTCAAACATGAAAAAGAACACAAACACACTTATTAAACTTATTAAGAATTCCAAGACATCATAAAAACATGTCACACAAAGAAAATAAATAATAATAATAATTAAAAATAAAATAATTAAGTAAAATAAAATGCTAATCTGTAAGTCTATAACATGACCAAAACCATAATTGTTCACTGAGATATATGAAGGAAAAGAGTTTCCTTCTCATTGGTCATAAATCCTCCTTAATACACTTTGCACCTCTGTCCATTTACTCAAAAACACTCTTCCTTAGAATTGATGAGTTCAAGTGCACCATGAGAGAAGACTTGTTGCACCTTGAATGGACCACTCCACCTTGATTGCAATTTACCCAGAAACATGGAAACAACTTCAATCTAGAATTGAATAAAATAACAAGATCACTAACTTTAAATTCTTTCTTAAGAATATGAACATCATTTTGTTTTGTCCTTGAAAAGCTTAGTGTTCTCATATGCTTGAAATCAAAACTCATCCAATTCATTGAGTTGTAATAAACATTTTTCACATGTTGCCTTCATGTCAAACTTCGGTGCCTTAATGGCCTAATATGCTCGATGTTCAAGCTCCATCAAAAAATGACAAGCTTTCCTAAAAACCAATCGATAAGAAGACATGCCAATAGGAGTTTTAAATATTGTGCAGTATGCCCATAAAAACATAATCCAATTTAGACACTCAATCTTTCCTCGAAGAGCCCATAATTTTCTCTAAAATTTTCTCTATTTCCATGTTAGTAACCTCCACTTAACCAATGGTTTGAGGGTGATATAGGGTAGCAACTCTGTGGTGAACTCTGTACCTTTTAAGTAGTATCTTAAACTATTTATTACAAAAAGTGTGAGCCTCCATCACTAATCACAACACAAAGTACTCCAAATCTGCTAAATAATTTTTTAAAAAATCTTATCACCACTTTAGCATCATTTGTAGTGAAGGAATGGGGTCCACCCATTTAGACATATAGTCTATCCCAACCAAGATATATTGGTTCCTAAAAGATGATGGAAAGGGACCTATAAAATCTAGTCCCCAAACATAAAAAATCTCTACTTCTTGAATTGATGCGAGTGGCATTTCGTTCCTCTTAAAGATATTCCCATGTCTTTAAAATTTATCACAATGTTCCACATACTCCTTGGTATCTTTGAATAAAGTAGGCTAGAAAAACCTACTTTCCAACACCTTTACAATAGTTTTTGTAGCTCCAAAATGCCCACCATTATAGAACCATAATAATAAGACAAAATTTCCAACATTTCAATTTCAGGAACGCACCTCCTAACTAGTCCATCTCCAAAAATCTTGTATAGAAATGGATTCTCTCACAGATAATGTTTTACCTCATAGAGGAAACGCTTCTTTTATTGATAGAAAAAATTTTGAGGTAGCACTCCATATGCTAAATAATTAATGATGTATGCAAACCATGGAGCACTAAAATGTTGAACTGCTAACAACAAAGCATTAGAAAATTCATCATTGATATCCTTTTCTTGCTTCACTTGTTCATAACCCTTTAATTTGGACAAATGGTCAGCTACAACATTCTTAAAACCTTTCTTGTCTTTGATCTCCAAGTTAAACTGTTGTAAAAGTAACACCCAATGGATAAGATGTGGTTTTGCATCCTTCTTGGCCAAGAGATATTTTATTGCTGCATGATCAATGAAAATAATAACCTTTAAACCAACTAGGCATCACCTAAATTTGTCAACAATAAAAACCAACACTAGCATTTCTTTCTCAATTGTAGTGTAATTCAATTGGGCCTCTACAAGAGTTCTTCTTATATAGTATATTATATGAAGCTTATTGTCTTTCCTCTAATCAAGCACTGCTCCCATAGCATGGTCACTTGCATCACATATGATCTAGAAAAGAACTACCCAATCTAGAGGTGAATTTGAGGCTGAAATAAAAGCCTCCTTCAACCTATTAAAAGCATTTAAAAAATTATTATTAAAATTAAAAGGAGCATCTTAAATAACAATTGGGTTAAAGGTTTAGTAATCAAAGAAAAAATTTTAATGAAACGTCTATAAAAACCCATATGTCCTAGAAATCCTCAAACTCCTTTGACTATTATTGGAGGTGGTAACTTCTCAATAATCTTTATTTTAGCTCTATCTACCTTGATTTCTACACTCAAAATCTTATGATAGAGGACTATCCCTTCCTCTACCATAAAATGACACGTTTCCTAATTAAGAACAAGGTTAGCTTCTTCATACCTTCTCAAGACCTTGCCAATGTTAAACAAATATAATTAAAAAGAATTACTAAAAATAGAGAAGTCATCCATAAATACCTCCATGATGTTCTTTATGAGAAAAAAAATTGCTATCATACATCTTTGAAAAGTAGTTAGTGTGTTACACAATTCGAAAGGCATGCGTCAATAAGCAAAAGTTCCATATGGGCATGTGAATGTTATTTTCTCCTGGTCCTCTAGAAAAATAAAAATCTAGTTGTAACCCAAATAACCATCCAAGAAACAATAATATACATGTCCTGCTATCCTCTCTAACTTTTGGTCAATGAATGGGAGAGGAAAATAGTCCTTCATTGTGGCTGAGTTCAATTTTTGGTAATTGATACATGCTCTCCACCCATCAACCATCCTCTTTGAAATCAACTCACCTACTTCATTTTCCACAACATTCATTCCAATCTTCTTCATTACACACTACTTCAAATTGGGTAGATATGATAATGCCTGCATCCAATAACTTAATAATCTCTTTTTTTACCACCTCCTTCATGTTTGGATTCAAGCACCTTTGTCTCTCTGTGACAGCTCTACTCCCCTCTTATTTATGGATTCTATGCATAATAATTAAAGGACTAATCCTCTTAATATTTGAAATCTACCACCCAATGGACTTCACCCTATTCCTTACTATTTCACATACCCTTTTCTCTTGTTTAATGGATAGCTTATTGGAAATGATAATAGGTAAAGTGTTTCCTTCCCCTAAAAAGGTGTATCATAAATGGGTAGGTAATGGTTTAAACTCTAATTTGGGTAGTTTAACAATAGATGGGGGAGTGGGGTTGTTACTACGCACTAAAATTTTAGGCTTAACAAAAGTAGCTTCTTGTGAGGGTTCACTATCTACTTAACACTCCAAACTTTTGTTAAGAATTTATTTATTCAAATTCACCTCCCTCACAAACTCATCTACAACTTTCACTCCCATGCAAAGTTCCTTTTGAATTGGGTACTTTATCAATCCGAGCATCATAAATTCCACACTCTCATCACCAACCCTAAGAGTGATTTTCCCTTAATAAACATCTATGATGGCTCTCTTAGTATTTAAAAATGGTCTCCCAAGAATTAGAGGACACTTACTATCCTCTTAAAAATCCAAAAATATAAAATCCACATGAAAGATAAATTTGTCCACCTTAACCAAATCATCCTCAATGATCCCATGTGGTTTCTTTATATAATGATCTATAAGTTGCAAAGTCATATTTGTAAGGGTCAACTCACCAAGTTGTAATTTCCTAAAAAGAGAAAATGTCATAAGGTTAATACTTGCACCCAAATCATATAAATATCTAGGAAATTTTTGAGCACCAACTACACAAGGAAGAGTAAAACTCCCTGGGTCTTCTAATTTAATTGGTATTTTACGAGTGAAGTTTCTGTCAATTCCATAGTCTGGTTGTCATCCCATCTCCTTTTATTAGTGATAACATCTTTAAGGTACTTGGCATATGTTGGCATCTCTATAAGAACATCAGCAAAAAGAATATTAAGTTCAAGCTTTTTAAAATTATTTAAAAACTTAGCAAACCTCTTTTGATTATTGGGTTTCTTAAATCTCTATGGAAATAGAATCTTTGTCTCATATTTCTATGAATTAAGCACAAACAGTTGCTCTTTCCTATTACTATTGTTTGCCTATTTCTCCTTGCCTTCCTTAGAGTCATCATTACCATTTTAAATTTCTTTACTTTGTGTTTCCTCTACTTCTTTCTTGAGTTTATCTCTTGATCACATCTCCTTGCCACTTCTTAATGTAATTACTTTCAATTGCTCCCTTGGATTTAGTTCAGTATTGCTTAGTAAACTCCCTTGAGTCCTTTGTGCTACTGCATTAGCAAGCTGTCCTAATTGTACCTTAATATTGTGAATTAAAAATGAATGGTTTTTAGCTATTTAATCAAATTTGGCCTCCATCTGCTTCTAGTTTTAATCTTGATGGCTCATTTTGTTGGACATAGCCTCCAAAAATTTATCTAATTTATTTTCCATTGAAGCCATAAGATCGTGATGGGGTTGTTGAAAACCTGGAGGTGCTTGCCTTGTCATGTTATTTTGAAAGCCTTCGGGAACTAAATTATTGTTATTGATCTAAGAAAAATTTGGATGATTCCTCCATCCTGGATTGTAAGTATTTAAGAATGGATTATTACCCTATTTTCCTTGAAATTGATTTCTAAAAAAGTTGACTTGCTCTAAGCTTGAATCTCTATAAACACCATTATTTCCACATCCATATTCTCTAATTGAGTGCCCTACCATATTATAATTTTCACATCAGAGCTATGAAGTTGATGCACCCACTGCATTTCTATGGTTGAGATCCCCCAATTGCTTTGAAAGTGCTGCTATTTGAGCCTGAAGAGAAGTCACTGCATCTACCCCAATTCTACCTCCTTGCTTTAGAAGTTTTAACACTCTAATGGCCAAAGACAATTATTATTTCCCATCTCTTCTATAAATGAAAATGCATCCTCAACTACTTTTCGCATCAAAGAACCTCCAGCTATTGCATCAATAATGTCTCTAGTGGACTGGATAACACCATTATAAAAAGTTCTGATGAGCACATCCCTTGGCAAACAATAATAAGGACAGCTTCTTAAAAACTCTTTGAATCTTTCCTATGCATCACTCAAGGATTCCATGTCAAATTGCTAAAAGGTGGTGATATCCTTGATAATCTTTATTGTCTTTAAAGGTGGAAAATATTTTACTAGAAAATCTTTTGCCAATAAATACCGTGTAGTGATTGAAGCTGGTGGTTGTGAGTTCAACCATACTTTAGTTTTGTCCTTCAATGTGAATGGAAAGAGCCTCAGGCATATAACATCATCTGACACCCCATTGTACTTGAATGTATTTTATATCTCTAGAAAATTAGCAATATGAGCATTAGGATCTTTATTTGACAAGCCATAAAATTGAACACTTTATTGGATCATTTAAAGTAAGGCCGGTTTAATCTCAAAATTGTTGGCGTTGATTATTGGCCTTATAATACTTTATCGTGTACCCTCTAGACATGGCATGGCAAAATCTAAATGGGTTCTTTCTTCTTCTCGTTGTTCTACCATGGTAGTTGATTCCCCTTGAGAATGCCTCTTATTCTCTCTTTCAAACCATGTAAGTTCTAGAATAAAAATGAGAGGATCTGTCCATATTCTTCGAGTATTATGCATACACTAAAATAATTAAATAAAATAAAATAAATAATAATAATAGAAATAAATAAATATTCAAATTTGAAACAACAATAGCTTAAATCAAGTAAAACAAAATCAATTATGTTGTTAAACTTATCCCTAACAATGATGCCAAAAATTTGATTGATTCTCGAGAGCATACGAGTTCGTCAAATAATATAGAATAAGTACAAGTCTATCCCATAAGGATTGAATGTCTATCCAACTATTAATTATGTTTTTAACTTGTTTAAGATTCAAATATCAAGTGAATTATAACTTGCTAAATTTTAATAGCCAAAATGAAACTAAATAATAAAATCAATTAATTTAAATTTTAATAAGCAAATGATAGAATAATGTTAGGGATTGTATCACTATATTTTAACTAAGTCGATCACAAGAAATTAGTTTTTTTTTTCTTTCTATTACAATTCTTGGAATTTCAAAGGTAGCAATTAATCTTTCTCAAGTAAAAATTCCTTGATTTATTTCTATCAATTGAAAAGATTTCAAATAATTCTCATCAAATTAAAATCTAATCAAGTTTAATAAATAAATCATGAAGCATATCCAATTGAAATTAAAATAATTTAAGCTATCTCTAAACTTAAATCAAATCAACAAGCATTCATATCTCTATTAAGATTAAAATTTCTCAATAATTAACCTTAATTAAAAATAAATAATGAATGGCCAAATCATAATCCATTAAGTTCAATGAATGCTTAATGCAATTTAAAAGAAAAACTAATATGTGAATAAACTTAAATTAAAATAAGTTCAACAATCCTTAACATAAATAAATTTAGCCAAACATAATATTCATCATCCTAAATTCAAAAAAAAATACAATACAATACATTGAAAACTTAGAAAAACAAAGAAGAGAGAAAGAAAAAACTCTTTTTGATTTAGCTCTCTGTGTAGAAATCTTCCTCTTCTCCTTCACATCCCACTGCTTCTTCTCTACTTCTTCATGTCCTACTTTGATAATATTTCTTTCCAATAATACCTTCATACCCCTTATTTTTTCTCCTTAGGTAATGCCTTCTCCTCCTTTTCTACAACAATTCCTCTCATTATTTATTTCTTTATTTTTCTTTTTCTTTCATAATTATGTCTTCTACATCATTGTATGTCTCTCATCTTTGTTACATTTTTCCCACCACTGCATCGAGAGTAATTAAACTTTGTAGAATTATATATATATATAATGCTACAAAGTTTAATTTCAAAGCATAATAAAAATAAATGATAGTAAAAAATAAAAAATAAAATAAAAATTCTAATAAAAATAAAATAATAAACACCATAAACATGCACCGAACCAACTTGAAAAGTATTACACTTAACACATAATCATTATGGCAAGCCGTTTACTGATCCCCTAACCACTCTTTAACAATTTACTGACCACTTTTACAAGTGCAAGGTTTGTGACTATGAGTGAGAAAAATCAACCAGCCCAAAATTTTTTGCCTGAAAAAGTGATCCAACTCAGTTAAAGGCAGATAAAAGATGTGGGTTGGGGGAATCAAGTGAAGTTAGAGCAGATTACGGGGGTGGTTCAAGGTTGGGTTTTTGTTACCCGAACCATCCGAATATCCAATTTTATTAAACTTAAATAATGATATATATATATATATATATATATATATATATACACACACACACACACCTAACATATTAGAGCAGATTGCGGGGTGGTTTAGGGTTGGGTTTTTGTTACCCTAACTGTCCAAATATCTGAATTTATTAAACCTAAATGACAACATTTAATATATATATATATATATATATATATATATATATATATATATATATAAACTAACCTAAACCTAATCCCTTATTTCTCTCCTCACCCTAGCCACTGACCTTTGTGTTTTCTCTCAACCTAAACCACTCCTTCACTTTTTAATCAGTCTTTCAATGTTGTTGTCTCAACTTCTCTCCTTTCTAGTTTCTATTATTCTCTAAGCCTCTTTGGATGAAGTCTCTTTTCCATTCAATTTCTTTTGTCACACAAAAATATGAGGTAGATCTGTAGCATGCATGTCTTGATTTGTTAATTTTAAGCATGCATGTTCAAATAATATGAAGATCTATAAAAATAAAGAAAGGACCAGGCTGCAAATGAAAAGAGAGGGTTTGATTTAGCTCATCCCTTTAATTATCTCTATTTATTTTTATGTATTTAATTTTTTAAAAATTATTTTGGTGTAACAACATCAAAACCTATATATATATAGTAACAACATAATCATTACATAATAAGATGAACTATCTATTAATTCTACAAACCTCTATGAACTTGAAATTATATAATTAAATAGAAAATATTATCTTACTTTACAAAATGTATTGAATCTATAAACTTTCATCTTCCTTATTAAGTGTCATCTAATCCAGACTAATGTCATTGTGTTTAACAGTCGAAAAAGGTAAATTAAGGGAAAAACTATTATATTCCAAGTCAAATATTTTCAAATATTTACCTTTTTGCTCCATGAATAGATATAATTCTATTTAACTCATTCAAAGTTAAGGTTGTAATGGTTTCTTATATTTCATGTTAATAGTATGTACAATATATATATATATATATATATATATATATAAATACAATAGTTGTATATGGAAAGGATATTAACAATACAATAACTTATATGGAATACAACTAATCATAGTTATCTCTAATACACCCACTCAAGATGAAGGTGGAACCATGTGCAACCGAAGCTTATGGAAGATGAAGTTAAATGATTACTTGGATAATGGCTTTGTAAGAAGTCAGTAAGTTGGAACTTTGTAGAAATGGATCCCATAATTAATTGATTAGACTGAACAAGCTCACATAAAAATGAAAATTATACTCAACATGGCATATTCGTGCATTGAAACCTGAACTAGAGGAAAGAAAAATAGCACCCAAATTATCACACCATATATGTGGAACCCAACGTGATCAAATGCAAGATCATGAAGCAAAGCTTGTCACAAATTGATGTCAGTTGCATCATTAGCAACAACTTAAAATTCAAACTATGTGGATGATCTAGCGACTATATTTTGCTTTTTGGAAGGCCAACCAATAAGGTTTGAACTAAGAAAAATGAGAATGCCTCTTATGGATCAGTGGTCATCAAGATTACCAGCCCAATCAACATTAGCAAAATAAAAGAGCTTAAGAGATTATGAATCCTTAGACAAAAGTAAGCCATAAGTAATGGTACCATATAGATATCGAAGCAACCTCTTCAAAGCTTTAAAATGATTCATAGTTGGACAATGCATAAATTAAGTCAAGTGATTCATAGCAAAGATAATATTTGATCTTGTCATGGTAACATACTGTAAAGAGCCATAACATTGTCTAAATCTTATTGCTTCAAAAGGTGAAAGAAGTTCCCGTCATTTTTTTTAGTACAACATCTAATTGCATCGAAGTAGAAATTAGCCGACTATTTTGCATACCAATTTATTAAAGAATAGAATTAATGTATGAAATTCGACAAAGTGTTAGACCATAAGAGTGATGAGTAGCTTTAAGTCTAAGGAAATATTTGAGATTGTCAAGATCACAAAAAGAAAAGGCATAAGAGAGTTGAGCAATTATTCTTATCACAAAGGTTGAATCATTTTCTGTAAGGATCATATAATCTATATACACTAACCAAAAAATAATTAATAGAATTATTAGAGTAGATAAATAGTGAAGAATATGCATTTGAACCTCAAAAGCCAATGGAAAGGAGGAAGGTGCTGAGTTCGTAAAACCATGGTCTTAGGACTTGTTTCAAGACATAGAGGGATTTCTTTAACCAATAAACATAATTGGGAAACTATTTATCAACAAACCCTTGAGGTTGCTTCATGAACACCTTCTCTTTTAAATGACCATGTAAGAAGGCATTACTAACATCTAATTACCTTATAGTCCAACCCCTTGAAACAACAATTAAGAGAACTATTCTGATTGTTAATGGCTTACTTACTAGACTAAAGATGTTCGTGTGATCAAGGCCATACTTTTGAGTGTAACCCTTAGCTACTAAACGTGCCTTATATCTCTCAACTATGTAATTAGCATGTCTTTTTATTTTATAAACCCATATATTGCCAATAATATTACAATTATATGATGGTGGAACAAGATTCCAAGTATGAGTTTTATAGAGTGCCTCCATTTTAGTTTGTATGGCATTGTGCCATTGTGGTAAGAGAATAACCTTGGAGTATGAGGATGGTTTAGTTTTAATGGTTAGTGAGGAACATGTTACAGTATAGGCATGTTTGTTGGATTTAGCAATGGGGTCAGTCTTAGTTGTATAGGATGAGATTGGTGTGGATTATTGACATCGATGGTAAGCTATAAAGATAAAGAGAGATCAACAAATAAAATCAATCCATCTAGATTATAGACGTTAATATTTATTGATTGGTGATTATCAAATGAGTCATATGTGGTTGAGTTTATAATGGAGGGATGAGTTTGGTTGGAAGTGTTAGGTTAGTTGTTAGACAATGGGTGAAGTTGTTGTGATAAGGTACGAGATGAGGAAGAGAGAGGTGTTTGAATAAAAGGAGAGAGAGGTTGAGTTAAGATATAATTGTTACCTAAATTTGGTGGATTAAAGATGAAAAGAGTCTTAGAGGGGGGGGGTAAATAGGACTATCAAATAAAAATGAGAAATTAAAAGAATTCTTTACAAGAATTGAATGGAAGTTGAGAAGGAAGAATGAAGAACACAAAGATTTAAGGAGTTCAAATTCAATAACAATCCTACATCTCCACCTAACTTATCCTAAAGTTAGGATTTTCAATCACCCATAATCTTATTCACAAGATTGAGATTACACAAGAGTTTTATGGCCCACTCTTATAACCTTACAACATGAGTTAAGGCTCACTTAAAAAACAAAAACCCAAGTGTTTTAATGGACAACACTTAAACCAATTCCTTTAGAAATAAATCTCACTTCCCTTCTTATCTAACCTAAGATTTAAGATGAAGAGAAATTCTATTTCTAACACACACCTAACTCTCACAAGAGTTATACAAACAAAGAATTGTTTAAGAGAATTTGAGAGCTCAATGAATGCTTAAAAAAGAATGAATGATAAACACATTTCTTAGCTTCCTTTAGCTCTAGAGGTATTTATACTTAAAAATATAGCTGTTGGAGGTACAAATGATTTGTCCAATGTCTATATTTTGAATCATTGAAAGTAATGTTGTCAGATAACTATTCATGGATTGAAACCATGATTGGCTACTCAAGACGTTTGAATTTGCCCACACTTTATGCATAGAAACTGTTGATATTTGAATTAGCTTTCCATATAATTTTGAATCATATAAATTAAACATCTGTAACTCAAGATATGTCCAAAATACTAAGAGTTATGCAATTTGAAATGCAAAATACTATCAGAAAGCTATACCTAAGTTGAACCCATGATTTGCTCTTGAAGAAGTTTGAATTTACCCCAACTTTCTTCATTAAAGTTGTAGATATTTGACCTATATTTCCATTTCATTTTTAATCACCTAAATTTAACTTTTTTAGCTCAGGATATGTCCAACATACTAAGAGCTATGCAATCTGAAATGTAGACTATTGTCAAACAGATGTACCCAAGTTGAAGCCGTGATTTGCTAGTGAAGAAGTTTGAATTTTCCCATAATTTTTTCATGAAATTTTTATATATTTGACTTATATTTCTATATCATTTTGAATCACCAAATTTGGCTTTTTTACCTTAAGATATGTCCAAAATACTAAGAGTTGTGCAATCTAAAATGACAGCTGCATACATGGATTTCAACTTAATATTTGCATACCCAAATGAACTTGGATTTTGACAAGAAAGCCTAATTCCTACTTCAAATGTGAAGAAGATAACTTTCTCATTATAAAACTATAAGGATGTCAAAAGCCTCCTTGAATCTTAGAGCCCGAATAAGCCCAAGATAAACATACTTCATTTTAACTTCCAATGGAGTCCTAACTTATACACACTTAAACAAATAAATTAAATGCTTAAAATTAAGTTTTTTAAGATCAAAATTAAGATTGATTATTGCTAAGGTCAACAATCTCCCCCTTTTTTATTTTAACAAACTTATTTTAAGTTTGATAAAAAATAATACAAAGTAAAGTGTGTGATAATATTTGTGATAATAATGATACAAAATGAAATAAAATATATTTATTTATTTCTCCCCCTACAAATATGGATATGATAAGAAATATAAATTTATAGATTATTCTTCTTGATAGAAAAATTAAAAAAATATAAAATATAGCAAGAAGGATAAAAAAAAAACATGGCATTCTTATGACAAATGTATCAAAAACATAAAATATGATAACATCATCATTTAAATAAATGTTAGGCAATGTGAGGAAATAATTTCAAAAATATATGCACATCGTCTTACTAAAATGCATCACTTCCTATAGGAATAAAGCAAAGATACACCAAATCTTTGTAAAAATATTCATGCCTTATGAAATATCAAAACAATTCCTAAGAAAATATTCATGCCTTATCAAAGATCAAAACGATTCCTAAGAAGAAATTATACATGAATTATGTATGTATAAACACAATAATAAAATATTATACACATGTATAGTAATGCATGTTTTATCAAAGATACAAACAATTCCTAAGAAGATATTCATGCCATAAAAACCATTTATAAGAAGATATTATACATGAATTATGCATGTATAAACACAATAATAATAAAATATTATACACATGTATAGTAACAAATAACAAACTCAAATATATTTCTCCCCCTTTGTCAAAAGCAAAAAGAAAAGAGAGAGATATAAAAGGAAAATGAAAAACAAAGATACTCAAAATCTTTATAAAATCTATGTCATACATAAAGTAAGCAAAATGAGACCTTTTGTAACTTATGATATACGGCAAAATTAATCATAATGTTAATATGCATGCAAAAATTTAAACAAATTTTCTCCCCCTATATTAAATAAAAATATAACATGTCACTAACATAAACACATTTTTTTAAGGGAGTTTTAAAATTAAAAACAAACTAAGTACACATGTTAAAAAAAATTAACTACGTACACATGCAAACTCAAATTATTTCTCCTCCTTTGACAAAATGCAAAAGGAAATTTAAAAAGATAAACCAAATATAAGCTGATAAGTAAAAAAAAAAATTTAAGATCAAAATCAAAATATTTATCAATCAAAGTAATCAATAAGCACGACATGATTTCACATGAAAACAGTTCAACCATCAATTAAACATAAAATCAAGATAAACTAGAACCATCAATCATGCCCAGTTCATGCTTAATGGAATTTAATATCTTTTTATTGAGAGGTTTGGTGAAGATATCTGTAAGTTGATTATTTGTATCAATAAATTCAAGTGAGATATCACCAATTTAAACATGATCACGCAAGAAATGATGTCTAATATATATATGCTTAGTTCTATAATGCTAAATGGGACTTTTGCTAAGGTTAATAGCACTTGTATTGTCACATTGGATTAGAATGTGATGAAGTTTTACACCATAGTCTAACAACTGTTGTTTTTGCCACAAAACTTGTGAACAACAAAGACTTTTTGCAATATATTTAGCTTCAGCAATGGACAAGGTAGCCGAAACTTATTTCTTGCTAAACCAAGAAACTAAACATTGCCTAAAACTTGACAAGTTCTATATGTGCTTTTTCTATCTTGTAAACTACCAGCAAAATCTGCATCAGAATAACTAATCAAGTCAAAGGATGAACTCCTAGGATACCAAAATCCTAAAAGCATTGTACCACAAAGATATTTGAAAATTCTTTTGATAGCATTCAAATGAGACTCTCTAGGACTTGATTGAAATCTAGCACACAAGCAAATAGCAAACATAGTGTCAGGTCTACTAGCAGTTAAATAAAGAAGAGATATGATCATACCTCTAAATCGCTTTTCATCAACCGGTTTGCCATTCTTATCTTTGTTAAGTTTGGTTATGGTGCTCATTAGAGTTTTACTTGTCTTAGCGCCATCCATGCCAAATTTCTTGAGAACATCTCTTGCATACTTGGTTTGATTGATGAAAATCCCATTTTTGCATTACTTAATTTGTAGTCTAAGAAAGAATTTAAGTTCACCCATCACACTCATCTCAAATTCTCCTTGCATTAAATTAGAGAATTCCTCACATAAGCAATGGTTAGTAGCACCTAATATAATGTCATCAACATATATTTGAACAATTAATAAATCATGCTTAGATTTCTTTATGAAAAGAGTTGTATTAACTTTTCCTTTAAAGAAACCTTTCTCTAATAAGAAGTTGCTTAATCTTTCATACCAAGCTCTAGAAGCTTGTTTCAATCCATATAATGCTTTAAAAAGTTTGAATACATGATTTGGAAAATTAAAGCCAGGAGGTTGTTCAACATAAACCTCTTCTTGAATAAAACCATTTAAAAATACACTTTTAACATCCATTTAATAAAGTTTGAAATTCATGAATGATGCAAATGCAAGTAGCATCATAATAGCTTTTAACCGTGCAATGAGGGCAAATGTTTCATTATATTCAATGCCTTCCACTTGATTATAACCTTTAGCTACTAGTCTAGCTTTGTTCCTAGTTATGACACCTTGTTCATTCATCTTATTTCTAAACACTCATTTGGTGCCTATAATAGGATGATGTTTAAGTCTAGGAACCAAGATCCAAACCTTGTTTCTCTCAAATTGATTTAATTTTTCTTGCATAGCAAGGACCCAAAATTCATCACACAAAGCATCATTAATATTTTTAGGTTCAATTTGAGAAATGAAGGCTAAATTAACAATAGACTTTAATTGAGATCTAGTAGTTAGCCCTTTTGTAGTGTCACCTATAATGAGGTCTTGAGGGTGAGCTTTCTTGAATTGCTAATCCTTTGGAAGTTCATCCTTTAAGGTAGGTTGAGATGTCTCCTTATTTTCCTCCTTACTTGGATTTTCAAGTTCCAAAGGCTTACTAGCATTTTCTTTTTGTGTTTCCATAATTTCATTGTCACCTACAAGATCATCAACACTATAAACATCCTTTCTAGGATCAAGTGAGTTTGATTCATCAAATACCGCATGCATTGACTCTTCAACTACTATAGTTCTCTTATTGAAGACCCTATATGTTTACTAAAAATAGAATAGCCTAGGAAAATTCCTTTATCGGCTTTAGAATTATATTTCCCAAGATTGTCCTTGGTGTTCAATATAAAGCACTTGCATCCAAATACTCTTAGATATGAGATTTTAGGTTTTCTATTATTATATAGCTCATAAGATTTTTTATTTAAAATTGGTCTTTTGAAAACTCGGTTTGAAATATAACAAGATGTGTTGACGGCTTTCACCCAAAAGTATAAAGGCAAATTATACTTATGAAGCATTGTTCTAGCCATTTATGCAAGAGTTCTATTTTCCTTTCAACTACCCCATTTTGTTAAGGAGTTTTAGGAGATGAAAATGTATAAGAAACACCATTTTCATTATAATAGTTTTTGAAAAATTCATTTTCAAACTCGGTTCCATGATCACTTCTAATAAAAGAAATATAAAAGCCTTTTTCTTTTTGAACTTTTTTTGCAAACTTTTCAAAAGATTTAAATGCATCATTCTTATGAGCAAGGAAACATACCCATATAAATCTAGAGTAATCATCAACCAATACATATGCATAGTGCATTCCACCGAAACTAGCAACTCTAGTTAGTCCAAATAAATCCATATGTATAAGTTCAAGTGGTCTAAAGGTGGACACTACATTTTTTAGCTTAAATGAGGACTTGGATTGTTTTCCCTTTTGGCAATCATTACAAGGTTTATCCTTAGTGAATTCAAGCTTAGGTAAACTAATCATAAGTTCATGTTTACAAAGATTATTTAAAAGCTCAAAATATGCATGTCCTAACCTTCTATACCATGTCCATATGTCATGGGAGATAGACACTAAGCATTTTATGTCTTTGTTATCAATTTTATTCAAATCAATGACATAAACATTGTCTACTCTTTCACCACTAAGAATAACTTTTTTTTCATCAAGAATACTAATAAAGCAATTTTTAGGATAAAAAGTTACTTTATTTCCCATGTCATATAATTGACTTATATTAAGCAAATTATGTTTAAGACCATCAGCAAACAACACATGATGTATAGATAAGGATTGAGGATTACCTATTTCTCTAATGCCAATAATTTTTCCTTTTGCATTATCTCCGAAAGTAACATGTCCTCCATCCTTAGCATCAAGTTTGTTGAATTGCTCTTTGTCTCTTGTCATATGCCTCAAACATCCACTATCAAGATACCACTTGCTTTTTATTCTTGTAGATTTCAAGCACATCTACACAATACAATTTAAGTGTTCTTTTGGACCCAGACCTTTCTTGGTCTATAGTTTCAAGATAATCCATAAGAAGTAAATTCATATGCAGTCTTCTATAGAAGCACACATTATTAGTATGTCCTTTGATCATGGAATAAGAACATAAAATATTTTTGAATTTATTCCTCCTAGGATGAAATGCTTTCCTAGTGTGTGCAACATGCCTTTAGTGTTGTGTGTATCTCCTATTGTTTTGTGTCATTAGGTAAGACATGCATTGGCAATGGTAATGTGAATTTCGATAATTTTGTGCAACATGTTTATGTACATTGTATGGTGTCGCATGCCTTTTATAATTGTGTCTAATGTATATATAAGCATGCTTAGGTTTAGGTGCTCTAGTTTGAGCTTTAACTCTTTGTGTTAATGAAGGATGAATCTCATGAGACTTTCCCTTACTATTTAACACATGAGATCTTTTATCTTTAAAAGCTAGAGTCTCATTTGATTTGGAGGTTAAAGGAGTGAAATCATGTGAAACTTTTACAAAATTAATAAATGATAAAGATGATGAAGACATTCCATTCTTATATCCAATTCCATGGGTATCTCTATGAATTTTATAGAGCCAAGGCTATCTAAAATTTCTTTTCCTCTCTTAAATTTAGCAATGGAATTCTTTAATTCTAAGACCTTCTTACAAAGCTTATGATTTTCATCATTTACTTTCTTAAGTTGATCTTCCAAAGAATTAGAAGATTTTGCATCACTAATAAGTTTTTCGTTAAATTCAATAAGTTTAGAAAATTTAATTTTTAAAATTTCTAATTCTATATTTAAGCTACCTAACTCATGCTTATAATGTTTCTTTTTAGATAATAAACTTTTGCATTTAACAAGTAATTTGCTTATAATAGAGCTCTCATCATCATCATCATTATCACAATAATTATCACAATTATCAAAGGAAGAATAAGAAGCATATGGTACCTCATTTTCATTTTCAAGGGCCATGAAGCAAAGATTAGTCATCTCTTATTGTTCCTCTTCCTCTTCAGATTTAGAGGAATCATCCCAAGTAGCTTTGAATTCCTTCTTCTTTTCTTTTGCTCCCTTGTTCTTGAATTTGAGTTTAGGCCACTTACTTCTAATATGTCCTGGTTTCTTACATTCATAGCAAGTAACCTTCTTAGTTTTCTTCTTCCTATCTCCTTCAAACTTTTTATTGAAGTCCCTTGTTCTTAAGAAGTTTTTCTTTCTCAAAAAACTTCTTGAAGTTCCTAGTGAGCATGGCAATGTCACCATCTTCATCACTAGAATCTTTGATGCTTTCCTCTTCACTATCTTCTTGAAGAGATTTTTAGAGCAATGCTCTTTTCCTTTTCTTTTTTCTCTTCTTATTCTTCTCCTCTTTGCTTGATAGTGAGCTCATATGTTAAGAGCTTACCAATGAGCACATCGATTGATAAAGTGGAGAGGTCTTGAGCTTCCTTAATTGAAGTAACATGAGATCCCCAATCCTTCTTAGGTAGGATTCTTAGAATCTTGTTGTTTACCTCTTCCTTGGAGAAATGTTTTCCAAGTTTCTTGAGGGTTGTGAGGAGAGCATTGAGATAATTTATCATCTCCATAATTGATTCATGAGGCTTCATTTGAAGAGTTCATATTCATACATATGAAGTCAAACCTTCTTGCTTCTTACTTGAATATTGCCTTTGCAGTGGTTTTCTAAGGTCTCCCACATTTCTTTGGCCAACATACAATGTTGAAGCTTGCCTCCTTCTTCTCTTGTCATTGAAGAGACTAAAGTAATCATAGCTTTTTTATTTTTTTTATTTTCTTCCTTTTGATTAATACTCCATTGACTTCTTGCAAGAGTAGTTACCACACCATCAATAACAGTTGTAGGTGGTTCCCAACCTCTTAGGACAATGTCCCAAAGTTTGATGAAATCACAATCAAGATATAATTCCATTTTGAATTTCCAATGTGGATAGTCACTACCATCAAAGAATGGTTTAAGAGAAGAGATATTTTGTGATTCACTTCCTATGATCTTGTATTCTAGTAATGAAGTACATAGAATTCAAACTCTGATACCAATTAAAAAGATTCCTAAAGGGGGGGTGAATAGGACTATCAAATAAAAATGAGAAATTAAAATAATTCTTTGCAAGAATTGAATGGAAGTCGAGAAGGAAGAATGAAGAACACAAAGATTTAAGGAGTTCGGATTCAATAACAATCCTACATCTCCACCTAACTTATCCCCAAGTTAGGATTTTCAATCACCCACAATCTTATTCACAAGATTGAGATTACACAAGAATTTTATGGCTCACTTTTATAACCTTACAATATGAGTTTTCAAGGCTCACTCAAAAAACCAAAACCCAAGTGTTTCAATGGAAAACACTTAAACCAATTCCTTTAGAAATAAATCTCACTTCCCTTCTAATCTAACCCAAGATTTAAGATGAAAAGAAATTTTATTTCTAACACACACCCAACTCTCACAAGAGTTATACAAACAAAGAATTGTTTAAGAGAATTTGAAAGCTCAATGAATGCTTAAGAAAGAATGAATGATAAATAAGTTTCTTAACTTCCTTTAGCTCTAAAGGTATTTATACTTAAAAATATAGCTGTTGGAGGTGCAAATGATGTGTCCAACATCTATATTTTGAATCATTGAAAGTGATGTTATCAAACAGCTATTCATAGATTGAAATCATGATTGGCTTCAAAATATTTGAATTTGCCTACACTTTTTTCATAAAATCTATAGATATTTGAATTAAATTTCCATATAATTTTGAATCACCTAAATTGGACATCTTTAACTCAAGATGTGTCCAAAATATTAAGAGATGTGCAATCTGAAATGTAGAATACTGTCAAACAGCTATACCCAAGTTGAACCTATGATTTGATATTGAAGAAGTTTGAATTTGCCAATACTTTCTTCATTAAAGTTGTAGATATTTAACTTATCTTTCCATATAATTTTTAATCACCTAAATTGGACTTATTTAGCTCAGACTATGTCCAAAATACTAAGAGTTATGTAATCTGAAATGCATACTACTATCAGACAACTATACCCAAGTTGAAGCCATGATTTTCTATTGAAGAAATTTTTATTTGCCCATAATTTCTTCATAAAAAATTTAGATATTTGACTTATGTTTCCATATCATTTTGAATCACATAAATTGGATTTCTGTACCTCAAGATATGTCCAAAATAGTAAGAGTTATGCAATCTAAATGACAGCTACATATGTGGATTTTGACTTAATTTTGCATACCCAAATGAACTTCGATTTTGACAAGCAAGCTCAATTCAAAAAGCTCAAGATTTATACTTCAAATGTAAAGAAGATAACTTTCTCATTTTAAAACTATAAGGATGTCAAAAGCCTCTTTAAATCTCAGAGCCCGAATCAGCCCAAGATAAACATACTTCATTTTAATTTCCAATGGAGTCCTAACTTATACACACTTAAACAAACAAATTAAATACTCAAAATTAAGTTTGTTAATATCAAAATTGAGATTGATTATTAATAAAGCCAACAAGATACTAGTGATATCAGATAAGTCAATTGCAGCTAAGGAGTGGAGGATAATGGAGATGATGAAGGAATAATAACTGAATTAATTTTTTGAAAAGGAAATTTGGTTTCATTAAAGGTGACATGTCTAGCAAAAATGATTTTCCTAGTTTTTTAATCTAGGCACTTATAACCTAAACGATAAGGAGAGTAACCAAGAAAAATACATTCTTTGCTATGATAGGAAAAAAAAATTTTTGTTAAATGGTCATAGCAATGGATAAATAGCACATCTAAATATTTTTAAAAAAATTGTAATCCAATTGTTTATGAAATAGAATTTGAAAAGGAATGGCATTGGAAAGATTTTTTGTTGGCATGCAATTAATAAAAAAAATAGCTATTTCGAAGGCAAATTGCCAATGCCAAAATAGGTTACTACTGTGACCTAGTAAAGCTAATCCTATGTCCATGATATATCTTATTTTCCTCTCAACTATACCATTTTGTTCATGTGTGTGTGGGCATGTAATTCTGTGATGAATTCCAATTTGTTTAAAATAATTATGAAAGGAACGATATTCACCACCCTAATTAGAGTTGAAGGATCTAATTTTTATATTAAATTTCCTTTTAACCAAAAATTGAAATTATTTAAAAACATGAAGAACATCACTTTTGACTTTAAGAAGAAATAGCCATATGAACAAGGAATAGTCATCAATAAAAATAAGAAAATATTTATGACCTAATGAAGAACTTATGGAGTCGAAACCCATACATATGAGTGAATTAAATTAAAGGGTGCAGAACTCTTATGATAAGTCATAAGCAAAGACAAACAATGAAATTTTCCTAAGCAATATGTTTTACATTTATTGGATGAAATAGAAATTCTAGAACAAGGTAATTGAAATATTTGAATAGGTTGTTTAACAGCTTGAAAATTGTGATGGCCTAAGCGTGCATGCCATTGTTAAAGAGAAGTAAGATACACAAGGAAGAAAGGTCTCATTGACTATAACTTGTATAATCCATTATCATTGATCCCTTGAAGCTAGGTTTTCTTGGTGGTTTTGTCCTTCATAAAATAAGATTCATGATTAAATTCAAAGAAACAATTGTTATTCTTTATAAAAAATTTTACTAAAAGCAAAGATTTGGTTATGGATGGGACATATAGGACATTATTTAAAATAAATGAATGAGTTTTAGTAGAGATATGACTCTTACCAATATGGGCAATAGGAAGTCCTTGCCCATTGCCAACAACAAGCTTGTCATTACCTATGTAATCTTCATTAATTGTCAAGGAAGTAAAGTCTGGTGTAATATAATGGCTAACACCAGTATCAGCATACTAATCAAAAGAGCCTGAATTAGAATGACTATCCATATGAGTGAGATTAGCTTATGGCAGAGGAGGTATAACCCAAAAAGGCCTTGATGAGTTTGGACTTAATGTAAAACCAAAATTTTTTATGAAATTGCCATCAAATTGAAGCCTACAAGTGATTGCAACATGATTATTATAGCCATAAATTTGATATGAGACCGAGTTATTTTTTTTGAATTCAATTATCTATTTTTATTAAAATTTGGATTGAACCTACGATTGGAACCAACATTAGAAGAAGAATGACCAAATGAGAGGTTAGAAGAAGACCTTTATGCCATATTAACCATAGGAGTTGGTGATTGGTTTTCCTTTAAAAGCAACTTATAAGAGACCAATTGGCCATGAAGATCATGAAAGAAGGGAGGGTCTTGTCGTTATTGCAAGCCATCGATAACTCTATTAAATTCTGAGCCAAGGTTTTGAAAAACTATGATGCTAAACTAAACTATGGAAATTGATTGTGCTACTAAAGTTAGACTGTCAGCAATATTCTTAGCTTTGAATAGATACTTGGACACTATCATGTCATTCTTAGCAAGGTTATGAAGCTCAATATATAATTTTGTCCTTTGGGCATTATTCACCATGTCATATGTGGTAGAGAGAGCTTGCCAAACTTTAGAGGTAGAATTTAAGCTAATCAAATGAGGATATACCTCCTCATAAATAGAGGAGAGAAGCCAAGAAAATAAAATATGGTCGTTATTGAACCAAGTAGTATAGGCTAGGTTCACTTCTTGTTCTTATATGGTAGAGTTGGTAATGGTTTTAGGATGTGGTGATTTGGTCCCATAAAGGATAGAATGCAGCTTATAAAAGTTTAATAAAGGTTAGAACTGTAGTTTCCAAGGAATGTAATTCCTTGAATTTAGTTTAGTTAAAAATTTCTATTGAATATTGGTGGGTGGTGCACTGCCAGTCGGAAATGGAAGAAGAGAAAGGGAAGAAAGATTTGTATCAGTGGAAGAAGATGTCACAGATGAATTTATTGACATCATGTGAGGCTCTGATACCAACTCTAAGTTAAGGTTGTAATGGTTATATATATATATATATATATATATATATATATATATATATATATATATGTATGTATGTATGTATGTATGTATAGCGAGAGAGAAAGAGAGAGAATACAAGAGTTCTATATGGATATATGGAAAGGATATTGACAATAAAACAACTTATATGGAATACAACTAACTGTAGTTATCTCTAGTAAACTCCAAATTCTTTTGTGATATAACATATGCCTTGATTGCCAAAAGAAAGAAAAATCATGCAATTTTTTATATTCTTCAATTCCATCCACATTTGTTTATCACGTCAAGACAAAAAATGTTGAATCCTCTTACTTTGGATGTGTTCAATCCAAAGTATGTTTTGTATACAAGCAAAACATCATCACCACATCAATTAAGTATTTCCTTAACTCAAATACACTCAACAAAATGGATCAAATAGTAATTTACAATCTCTTATGGTAAATGCAAGGGAAATTAACATATAGATTTTATAACAAAATAAGCCCTTATAGCTCAATTGTTAAATATGAGATTGAAGCTTCATATTCCAAGGTATTCCTTCATTGCATATAGATACACTTATATATGGGGAATGATAAAGAAATTACACCTTTAATTTGTGTACATGATATGCATGGTTTATTTCTGGGGTTGTTAAGATGTTTTTATATGCATGGACAATTGATCCTTCATTGCTAAGTCTGTAATGGTAAAAAATAAGTTGTTACAAAAATGTTGATAATAAAAATAAGACACTAAGATAGCAGTTGTTCATTGACCATTCAAAGGTTTTAAATTCCTCAAAAATCCTAGCCTTATATATGCTTATGAGATATGATTATTCTCCACATAATCTTAAACCAAATAGGAGAGCACTGATGTTGTAAACGAAAGTAGCATTATATAGGTTGTTAAAGTTTATTTAGAGAAACTTATAGGGACTAATAGCTCTGAATTGATACTTCTTGCTTGTGGAACATGCATCAATAAGTAAAATGGGTAAAAGGGTTAGGTTTCCCCCATAAACACTCTAAATCTTAAGTCAGTAATGATATGAGGAAAAATATAATAAAGCAAATAGGCATAATAGAATAGAGAATTAAGGATGATTGCTTATATGATAATGGAGTGATGGCTTAATTATATAATGATGTTGAATGATAAGAATGAGGAGATGAGTGAATATGAGAATTAGAATATGAGAATGAATGACATGAGATGTATTTATAGAAGAAAGTATTGCTCAAACCTCTTAGAAATATGATTCCTTACTCTTGTAGGATTGCCTCATTTAGGAGAGAATGAGACTTCCTTTGTAAAGTAATCTTCCTAATTAAAATAGACTTTCTTATTAAGTTTTCTTCTTATTCAAGTAATCCTCCACTTTGGCGGAATATAACTCTTATTAGAATAGTATACTGATAAAGGGTATCAAGAGTCCCCTCCAAAAGTATGTTCAGATATTTATGTCCAATGTATCTGGGTATGTAAGGTGATAGAAACATCATTCTTTTGTTTAGAGAGATACTACTTGAATCATTGTGTTTAATATGGAAGGGTGAGCTGAGGTGGCCAACCTCAGTCATAAAAAAAGATGAAGCTCAATATCGAGTCTTAAAATCATCTTATAAGAACATTGTTGAAGTGCCAGTTGGACTTAAGTGCACAGAACCTATAATAAAAATGTTTGGTGTAAGGGATTAACCTATTATTATAAAGACAACTTGGTGGAACCAGCTGTCATTGGAGTTTTGATGCTTGGTGTGTTAAAAGCATGACCTAACTGCCAAATAATATCGGTGCATTAAATGTGCGGCCTGAGTGCCTAATCTCAGTACTATCAAAGCGACCTAAGGGTGCTAGCTTAAGTCACTGGACTTAGTTGCTCGAGGTTTAGATGCTCAGTGCTATAATACTTGGCTTACATGCTCGGAACCTTAATACTATAGAAACGACCTAAGGGTGCCAGCTTTAGTCACTAGCCTTAGATTCTTAGTGCACTAAAAGCACGGACTAAGTGTCATATAATCTTAGTGCATTAAAAGCGCAGACCAAGTGTCGTATATTCTTGGTGCATTAGAAGCACGGACTGAGTGCCATATAATGTTGCTCAGTTTATGAACTTTAATAACTGTTAATGGTAGCTACCTAGTTAGAATAATGATTGTTGTTAAGTCTAAACATTATTTATTATTGATGTTTGATTTTTCTGAGCATTATTGTTTGCAGTATTTTCGCAAAAAAAAAGGATATTTATGATCCTAGTAGTGAGTCTGAGCCCTTTCAATCTGTGTTCTATAATATAGGATAGTAATTTGGTAAGGGTTTTTTTAAAAGATGAAAAATGGGTTTTAAAGGACCAAAATTTTGGGCTTGCTCAATCCAAGTCATAAGATGAGCATTGTAGTTCAGGTGAAGGGCTAAAATTGTCGCTCTTCTTAAATAGAAGATTTTATGTGATGCTAGTTAAGATGTCTGGAAATTGTGATTTGGTTTATCTAGTTGTGTAGTGGATATACTTGACTCCATTCTTGAATTTTTTTGCTAAACATTCTCTGAAATTTTTTTGAACAAAGATCTGTTGTAAAGTAGGATTTTCCTGAGTGTTATTTGATCTGGTTTTGAACAAGAACCACCATTTGTTATCTGAGCATAAGTGAGTGCTTGTTTATATTATTGTTGCTTCACAATATGTTTGATGTTATTTGATAATTTTTGCATGTTAATGCCGAGTAAGATTATCAAAATGTCTAATTACTTAGACTGATTGGTGTTTTAAAGTAGCATCTTCATTTATAATGATAGATAAAAAAAACAACAATTTTAGGATTATATAATCAATCTCATTTGATGGTCAGTCCTTGTGTAATAAATATATCAATTTGATTAATGTATGTTTTGCATGAATAATAATCATGTATTTATGGGCGAGCATCTACGTGTGGATATATGATCATGCTTATGTGACAAGCTATAATTATTCTTATAAGAATAATCAAGATGCAAAAATAAATAAATTAAAAAATAAATAATTGAGAGAGAAACTAGAGAAACTTATGTCCTGATGTACTCTTGTCCCACCTTCGAATTCATGAAGATTTATGTTTGTTATGGATATGAATAATTGTTGTTGAGTAATTTGAAGAAAACCCAGTACTCTTTTAAGGAACTCATGGTTCATTCATTTTCTTTTGTTTTGCTATTCGAGCTCTTACAAAAGTATATTAATTTATTAATATACACGTTTGAAGTTATTTCCATGGTTGCTTTGGATATTCCCATGATGCCAAAACTTAGGAGATGCTCAAAGATTGGGAGATGCTCATGAAGTGAATGTCTGACTCTTCTGTATTCGCTCGTTATTCAGAGTCTGAGTGTCCATGAAATCGATGTTCAGTAGTAAATGCTCGAATTTCCAAGGCTTTTGGTGGATGATACTCGGGTTGTTCGGATGCTCAATGCTCGGAAGCTCAATACTTTGAAACTCAATTTTTATCAAAGTACCAATCTCGGATAAGGCCTTTCATTATGTTGTCTTCATTAATTCTCAAATGTGGGGTGGTAGCATAGTTGGCTATCACATAGGCCTCATAGCTTTTGAGTTATCCTGAGGTCTATAGTTCGAGCCTCTCTCAACCCATTATTCTTTCTTTTTCTTTTAATGGAGACCAATGAAAGTTTAGACGAGTTTGTAAAGAGTTTTTTAACTGATTTGTTATTTCTTTATGAATTAAAATTGAATGATTAGGACATTGCAGATTCTTTAGGTTTTTTATAATGGATGTCAACTCCAGTGGATGCTCATGAAGTGGATGTCCGAACCTTCGTAATAGCTCGTTTGAAGTTGATGTATGAATTTCCAAGGCTCAATAACAAAGATTAGGATTTTAGCTAATAAGTCCAATGCTTATTTCAATAAAATGTAATAATTCAAGCCCACTCATCCGATTATCTCCGAGCTTCGGTGCTCAGATTTTGGCTTTTGATTTGAATGTCATTCTCTTTAAAGTTCCTTCCCTTCGTTGGCTTCATCAACTCTTAGCCCATTATTTATATACTGCAGATAACTTTTATAATTGGAGTTATTCCATAAACAAACTTAGTTAAGATGCACGCATGGAACTTGGTTAACTCAGTCTCAACCACACCTGACTTGGACATGAAGTCTCCTTATTTTGAATAAGCTAAAAATCTTCGACTAAGGGCTAATGACATAATCAAAATCTTTGACTGAGGTTTGATAAGAACCTCTCAGCTTTGGATCTAAGAACTAGATTCGGACACTTAACTATCTTTATGCATCAAGACTTGGTACTGGATGGATGCTTCTAATCTAAGAATTATTCTCTCCATTTTGTTAGAATACTTAAATAAAGAAAAGTTTTTAGTCCTTCTGTTACTGCCATGATTCATTCTTTGATTTTTTTTATCATTTCTTATTCTCGGATCAAATATAGTGTTGATTTTGATAAAGAAGAATTCAAGGAACCATGCCAGAGCGAGATGTATATATATATGGCTTAGGGCCTAAAACTAGGCCCACCTAATTTGTTTCTCTCTTTATAAGCAAAATATGAAAACCTCCTATATTGATTTCAT
This sequence comes from Mallotus nudiflorus, assembly GCA_947683625.1. Classification (NCBI taxonomy): domain Eukaryota; kingdom Viridiplantae; phylum Streptophyta; class Magnoliopsida; order Malpighiales; family Euphorbiaceae; genus Mallotus; species Mallotus nudiflorus. The sequence goes on from CANTUR010001074.1 coordinate 46,707, forward strand.
TATTTCATTTATTTTTCTGTTTGAAGAACAACATGCTTTACTATTTTGAGATGATATTGATTTGATTCTTTCTCAAGTGATGCATGCCCTCTAGGCTTTCTATAATTAAAACATGCATAAGCCTCAGTTGATGTTAATAATGGAAACTCGATAAACTATGTTAAACAACGTTGCTGCTTCATGCTAACTCTAGCTCTGAGCTTCTCATCTTGTGTAATTAGTAGCCTATAACACTTTAAACTCTGTCAAACAAATAGGTGCTTTGACTTACTACATCTCCCGAAACATTATGCTTTTCTCTTTAAATAGTTAGCTTCTATGAAAGTGTTCTTGTTAGAGAGCTACTTTAAGTATCTCTAATCAAAGTGTGTTCTTGGGTATTACTATTCCTAATGCTTCTGAGCTTGTTGTAGCTTTGTTTTTATTAGCTTGAGGTTGAGTCTATATCTCACTAAGTTCCAAGAATAAGCCAAGATCATGTTATGAATAGTTAAATCAACTTCCATGAGATTTGTATTGTAAGAAGGGATCAACCTCCATATAATATCTTGAACATTTAAAACCCACATGAAATAGATAACCTTGAGCACTTTAGACCTCTATATCTACTCTTGGTGTACTGCTTGTCATATTGGGGGATGAACTTATACAGGATTAAGAAAGTGTCTATATAATGAAGCTATTGAAAGTGATTGCTTTATCTCATGCAGAGTTTGTATTATGAAGTTAGGTTTCATGGGCTTTAGTGCTTCAATGCTCGATAATAAGGCTTTAGTGTTGAATAAATAAAGGCAAGGGGACAAAGTTCCTTTTCCACAAATCTGAGCTTCCATTTTATTTATTTATTTGGTGTGGCTTTCTCATTTTCACTCCTTGCTATGTGATTCCAGGTATAACTTTTGACTAACGAATTTGAGCAGAAACATTTTGTGACCATAGTTGGAGCAGGACAAAATTTACTTCTCCTATAATGTTTTTTATTTGAGACATTAAAGGCATCCCAACTCATGTCCATGTGATGATTTGAAGCTTTTTTGTCTTTTATAAAGTTGTCTTCTTGAGAACTTAGTTTGTCATGTATGGATTGCCTTTAAAGATCCATCGTCCAAGACATACATGTTTAAGTTGACGAAAGCAAGGTTTCCAACAAGTAATGGTAATTCGGAATTGAATTCGGTTTTGCCTAACTCTTGAACAAGACAAGCTAGGCTTCCTATAGACAGCACCACTTGATAAATTCGAATTGATACTTCTTGCTTATGTAACCTACATCGATGAGTAGAATAGGTAAAGGGGTGGGGTTTTCCCCATAAACACTCTGAAGCTTAAGTCAGAAATAATATGATAAAAAATATAATAAAGCAAATAAACATAATAGAATAGAGAATTAAGGATGATTGCTTATATGATAATGGAGTAATGGCTTGATGATGTGATGATGTTGAATTATGAGAATGAGGAGATGAGTGAATATAAGAATGAGGAGATAAGCGAATATGAGAATGAGAATAAGAGAATGAATGACATGAGATATATTTATAGGAGAAGGTATTTCTTAAACCTCTTAGAAATATGATTCCTTAGTCTTGTATGATTGCCTTGTTTAGGAAAGAATAAGACTTTCATTGTAGAGTAATCTTACTAATTGAAATAGACTTCCTTATTAAGCTTTCTTCTTATTCAAGTAATCATCCTCTTTGAAGGAATATAACTCTTATTATAATAGGATATTGATATGGGGTGTTAGGACATTTCTTTTACTGGAAATATTTCATTAAAGAAGTGTTAAGCATAATTGGTGAGTCTTTGCATATGGCCTTAGCATGGTTCAAACAATTTGTTGGCCTTGGCTTGCTTTCAATATGATGTTATTTTTGCACCTAATTTTTTTCCTCAGGTGAATAATTATTATTTAGATATTGAACTCGTATTCTGCCAATGAAACTCTATCTTGTATGCCATCTTCCTCTCTTCTTTTTGCAGTCTATCATCATCTTCTTCTTCATATTTGTCATCAAGATTGCATTCTTCAATTTTATCATCTTCATCATCATCATGATCTACATTACTATTATTATTTTCTTCCATTTTCTCATACTCATACACCATTAGTTGTTGTTCTTGTTGCTTTTGCATCTCTTCAACTACCTCACGATGTCTTCTGACTTCAATTTAGAAAGCAAGAGTCAATGTACATCAAATACATGAAATTAGCACTAGAATTATGCTTGTATTGATGCTTAATTGCTTATGAGATTATGTTTATTATTATGTTTACTTCATTCATAGAGTAATCGTTATTTCTATGAATTTATTTTTTCATTTTTTTTTTCTATGATAGAATTTAAGAAATTTAATTCAATGATAAAATATAGGGTTCATAGAGTGCTCTTTACATCTGAATATTAACACCTTTTGTCAATTTAACTAATTAGAAGACAGTTTTCTATTTTTATACTTTATACTACATGTCATAATCATATTAGGAACATTCCGATGTTTAGCTTCTTTAGAAAATTATAGGATATCTAATATATATTTTACTATTTTTATGTATTAAATTTGTTTGAAATTTTAGAATAATAAAAAAAATTATTATATTAAAAAAATGCATACTGCATCTTTTTATTTTTATTCTGCTCATTCAATTTAATCTTTATTATACTTTTTAATACATATAAATTCTATTATTTTTATTTATTCAGAGATAATTTATATTTCTACTAATAAAAATATATTAAAAAGTAATAAATAAAATTTAGAAGAAAAAATGTAAACAGCCTACATAACACGCAAAATACGACTATTGTATATTTATATTTAAAATGATAGTTGCATTAGCTTATATTTTCTTCAACATTAAAATATTATTCTGATTTTAATTGATTTAATTTATATTTGAAGTAGTATTTCTATTAATAATTCATTTAATTAATACTACTGATGCAGGATCAGCTTAGTTGCAACCATCAACAGCACAGTTTAAAAAAAAAAATCATAAACCTACATTAATAACTCAACGCTGAAATTCAAAATCCTCAAGAATTGCGGCTATATGTTCGAATTATCATCAAGAAATGCTCTTCTGCCTCGTTTTTCTTTTTTTTCTTACGAACTACTTCTCCCTCTATTTCAGTTGCCATTTTGTCAGCCATGTCGTTGATTTAATAGTACACTTTTTTTTTTAACAAAAGATTTAATAGTACACTTACACTGGGTATCGTTATATATACGCATGACTAGACAGTTCATTGCAATCAGACGGTCATTTAAATTAGGACAATCATATGTGTAGCGGCTGTGATGATACACGATAAAAAAAAATTTTGAGATCAAATTTTTTTTTCTCTAATTTTAATTAAAATTTTTTTTAAAATTTTAAATTTTTAAAACTATTAATTAAAATGATATAATTTAAAACTTTAAATTAAAATGGATGAATTTATTATGTTATAATTTATAATTAATTTTTATTTATTATTATAATTATAATTATAAAAATAAAAGACGAGTAAAATAATAAAATATTACAGATAACGTGTAAATCATAATTCTTGTAATTATTACTAGTTTTGTTTGGTGGTTGGTCTATGCAGCTGCAAATGATAGGTGGGTAATGTTAATTGGTCAAACGTAAATGCATTCATATTTTTCAATGTACGTTAAAGGAAGACTTTATTTTTTGTTTACAAATTATTTATCCATTGTTTTCCTAATTTTTTTTTTCTTTGTTCAAATGATTTTTGTGGACTGACTTAATTACATCAAATTGTAGTTTTTGGACTATGACAACTGAATATTTGAATTATGGGCGCAAAAAAATCCAATGAGACTTTAAATTTTTGTGTTACTAGTCTCTATCCTAGTCTGCCAAACTCTAAACAAATTAATTAAGATTTTATATAGGTAGGAGGAACAAATTAATTGAGATTAAGTTTTTTTAGAAGGTTGTGATTGTTTATAGTCTATTGTTTTTAATATAAATACACTGTATATATTCATTTTTTAAAATTTATTAAAATAACTGTTATATATGTCAATGTCATTTATAATAAATAAAAAATCATAATTTTAATCCTCAAATACTAAAAAAAAAAAAAAGCTATGATCCGTACTCAAATGCTGAGACATTATCAATTGCATGTGCTTTGAAAGAAATTAAATTGATTTTTGTTTATAAATGATAAAGGTTTTTGTTGGTATGCTTAATTATTTGCTCTCTGTTATTAGCTAATGGTCCTTACATGCAACATGCCATTACTAGCTTTAAAAAAAGGGGGAAAAAAAATTGTTTAATCCTCGATGCATGTATTACATGATGCGTTTAATTAATACTTTAATTATTTGATATAATTAATTAATTATATAATTGCTAAGCTAATGGGATCCTATCAAGCAAGCTATATACCCATAAGTCCCCAAAAAAAAAAAAAAGTCTAACCAGTTTCAAGCTGATTCAACTTGATCATCAAATTGCCATGTTTGTAAAAATAATGAAAATGATTTAGAAACTTGTTTTCTACTAGCTTTCTGCAAAATCACCATAACAAAATCTTACTCATGCAATTGAATTAGATTAAATCCTTTACATCTGTAAATTAATTTGGATTGATAATATATATAGGACATGTATATGCCCTGTATGTGGGACTAATTCATTAAATCTATCATGTGGGCTACTTATTATTTGGGCAAATACTCATGAACTTTATCCTTTTATATATTACACCACTCAACTTTTAAATTCATTTATTACATATTTCAATTTTTATTTTATGTTTATATTATCTATAATTTAGAGTATTAAATTGTGTATACAAAATATGCATTGTCATATCAAATATCATGTCAATATGGATATATTTCAATAGGTTAAAAGCTCATTTTCGTACCTAAATTTTATCATTTTAGTTTATTACATCCCCTCAATTTTTAAAAAGCTGCCTATTGTACATATCAATTTTTATTTTATATATATATCACTCATTGTACTATAACAATAGACGCACCTGAATTTATTTGATTTCAATCGTTTATCTATACTAACAATGCATGTATTTAATAAAAAATTAAAATATTAAATCATGAGTGATATAAGTATAAAATAAAAATTAAAATATACAATAAATAAATTTAAAATTTGAAATACAATATATCAAAATGAAAAGGAGCATTCAGCAGTTAGTGTTTCCCTCGTGAGTTCCCACCTCCCAAAATCTCCATTGACTATGCAATAGTGTATGTATTATTTTCCAAATAACATCAGGTATCTCATTACATTTTAGCCATCAGGCTAATGACACAAATAACACAGTACATATATATTATTGAAATCATATGTATATATCTTCATGAATCAATAATATAGCTAGTGTATATAATATTAAATTGGACCTACCTTCCTTGTATATGATTTGGCCTATATTTTGGGCAAGAAAGAAATAGGCTATCACTTTCACTTACACATATTATTGTATCTCATTACTTAAGGAGACTTTGGATTCTTTGAATCCCTCAAGTTTAGAGAAAAGAGCAAGAGACCAAGAAAAGGGTAGCAATGGAAGTATCATATGTTAATTTCCTGATTCATTTATGAAATAGAAAAGCTTGTGCTGGCTTTTTAATCAAATATTGTAGACAAAAGAAAAAAAAAAAAACTGACTGTCATGAGAGAAATCTGTTCCTTTGACTTGTGCATGTTCTTCTTACTTGCAATATAATAAAATTTATAACACCTTCTGTGAGTTATCGTCCAAAACAAAACCCAAGTCTCCTCCTCCTCCTCCTCCTCCTCTCAAGCCTACTTGTTGTGAAACAACTTGGAACAAGAACAAGAAGCTCTCAAAGAGATCATAAGAAGAGATGGGTAGGGCTCCTTGCTGTGACAAGGCTAATGTAAAGAAAGGTCCATGGTCACCTGAAGAAGATGCAAAGCTTAAGGAGTATATAGAGAAACATGGTACAGGAGGGAATTGGATTGCTTTACCACAAAAAGCTGGTAATTTACTATACATAAGCATAATTTGGTTGACACCCTTTTCCTTTATTCTCTTCATGGTGATGATCTTAACTCTTTCTTTTCTTAGTTGTGCTTTAGTTTGGTTTTTCTGCATATTTTTTCTTGACGGTTTTGTTTCGTTTTGCTTGGCCGTTTTAGGTCTGAAAAGATGCGGAAAAAGCTGTAGATTAAGATGGCTAAACTATCTCAGACCCAACATCAAGCATGGAGATTTCTCTGATGATGAAGATAAGATAATCTGTACCCTCTATGCCAACATTGGTAGTAGGTACACCCTCAACCTCCATTTTTCCTCCAGAATTTTGAGCTACCTCTACATCATTAATTTAATGATCATCTACTTGATAAGAAATTCATCATGGCTCCTTTTGTCAGTCCTTTTCACGTTTAATTTGTATCTTGTTTTGCTGGAGATTTGCATAGATTTCATTTAATTTTCTAATATACTGTACATAGCATATTCATTTACTTTAAAGAGAAAGACAAATCCATAAGAACTTTATGGTAATTGCTGTCTCTTTTGGCAAAAATTAGCACTTAAAAGGAACTTTATATGATTCAAGAATATTCTGAATTTAGCTAATTATGTATATTTCTGGTGCCATATTTATGCATGCATGTCATGCTAAGCTAAGATTTAGATTTTTGATGATGGGAGTTCTAAAGTTGGAAGAGAAGCTCTTTTATTATATGTTCCTTGTTATAGAAGTTCAAGAATTGCATGCAGGTGGTCAATAATAGCAGCTCAATTGCCAGGCAGGACTGATAATGATATCAAGAACTACTGGAACACCAAGCTTAAGAAGAAACTTATGGGCATGATGATTCCTCAAAGAAAATTAGCAAACAGTTTCTCTTCTCTTCTTCAAGCTTCATCAGTACCATCATCACCATCATCAACAACATCATCACCATCATTTCAATGCAGCAGCAGCAACACTTACTATAACACTCTAGCTCGGTCTTTGATCAGTACTGAAGCTATGGTTCCATTTTCAAGTCTTATGAGCAATAATAGTAACTTATTCACTGCTACTACTACTGTATGTATGCTACAAAATCAAGAAAGCATCATGGGTCCTGTGCAAAGTTGTTATCAAGTGAAAGATGGAAGTGATACTAATCCTTTAGTGCTTGGAGGTGAAGGTAGCTGCAGCACTTCTGATGGAAGTGGCAGCAACCATATCAACGATGGCAAAGAATCAGAGTATGACCAGTATGGTGGTGCAAGTTTTTTGTACAATAATAGTGGAGTTGAGGGGAGCCAGAGGCTGCTAAGTGGTGGGTGGGGTGAGAAGCAAACTGGGTTATGGGGGGATAATGAGATTGGTCAATATGGTCTTGAAGAGATTAAGCAACTAATTAGCACTAGTAGCTGCAACAACTTTTTGTTTGAAGAAAACAAGACACAAGGGGAGAGGGTCATGTACTATTGATTGATGTTGATTGTGAGTAAAATCACAAAAAGAAAGAAAGTATGGAATTGCAAGCTTTTGAAGGATCCATGATATCTATGGTGGAGATGGAGATTTGGTTTTTTCCCCCATAAGAGAACATTTATTGGACAGTACATGGCAAAAGTCTTCCTTGGTGCATTTCCTTTTAGCAAATGATATGTGTAAGTGTGTATTAGCAACATATTCAGAAATAAATAAAATTTACATTAGAGAAGGTTATCATCAATATTCAAAACAACCCTTGAAATCCAAGAATTACTTTTCTTTTGTTCCATTTTTTCTTATAAATTTTGTTTTAAAATATATACAAACAATTTTTTAATTTAATTAACTGAAATTCAATGAATTATATATGAGTTATATAAATAGTCATTTATTTGTCGCTGATTATAAAAGCTATAATTTCCACACTTAACTCAAAATCACAATTTTTAGAAACAAAACGATCAATCATATCACTTAATTGACTATGTAGACAATTTATCTTGTGATTCATGTTTAAAGAAAAAGTAAATATATCTTGTCAAGCACAAGGTGTAAGAAATCTTTAGACATTGGTGGATGTTATCTTAGGGGGTGGTAACATTGACTAATGTTCATCCTAATATTAGTCTTCGTTAACAAGTAGTAATAAATTAATGTTCATCCTAAATAAATTAATCCAACATTAATTATTGTATAATGGCAGGCAGGCAGGCATCAAGCCAAAATTGACATCACATTTGGCTGATCACTACTTTCATATGGAACTTTTTTTTAAAAAAAACATGAGATGGGAGACCAATTAGATTATGTCTAATATGGCACGAATTCATACAAAGTAAAAAATGATATTTCTTGAAAGTGAAATTTTCAATTTAGACTGCATATCAAGGAGTGGGAAATCATTATTCAAATCTAATTAAGTTTATAATGCTTGGTGATCAACAAGATGACACACGGAAACTATGTCTCAATTATTGATAACTTTTTTATTAGGACTTGTTAAGCATTGAGGGGCAAAACAAAGAAAAATTGAAGCCTAAAATGAATTCATATTAAACAAATTCAACTTTGAAGATAACACAAAAATAAAAAAGAGACTAAAATTGCTTATACAATTCAAACTAAGGAAACAATTTATAATCCATCTTTATTAGTTAAAATAATAAAAATTTTGAATTCTCTTTTTTTTTTTTTTCAATTTGAACCATTCATATAAAAAATAAAAAAAATAAAGAATTTTATTCTTTTGACGAGTTGAAATTTTTATAATAAGTCATAGTAGAAAAATAGAAAAATTTATATGCTAATGAATAATTTTAATTTTTTATTCATTAATATTAATAATAAGTATTATTATTTTTATGATTTATTATTTAATGGCTGGAAATTAGGATATATATATATATATATATATATATATATATATTCCCACCATTAAACAATAAAAGAAATCACAGTTGTCCAACAAGACTCCAAAATTGCATGATGGGATCTCAAGATAATGAATATGCCTCTTGGGATGTAATCATTGATTGGTGGATGTGGATTTTGGTGTTTTTTATTAGAAAAAAAAAAAAAAAAAAAAAAAAAAAAAGAGTTTTTGTATATTGATGTTCCAAGAAAAAGCCCAATATTGAAAAATGAATTATGCATTGACCTCTTCAAAAATTTTGTTTGATTATGAAGCTACAAAGATTAGATTAATGGGTTTTGCCAGCTATGGGCATTATATAAGATCCAAAAGATCATATCATCTTTACAGGTCTACTGTGGATTATTTTTAACGAATGTCTTTTCTAGTGGAGGCAAAGGTCAAAAGGGTTGGCACCTAGTTAGCAAACCAACAAAATTTGAAGCTACATTTTTTATTTTTTGCACTTAATTAAATAATTTGCTATGTTTTTTTCATGTAGTTTTAATTTACATGAATATAACACTAAAGAGAACTGTAGTTATATCTCGAATTCGAATATTTATATATGAAAAAAAAAATGTCAAAATAGTTTTATCTTTTATAAGTTCATCCAATTTAAATTCTAAAATAGTTGGCGCTTTTATAATTACGGGATAAAATTGATGAAAAAAAAATTGGAAAAAAAAAAGAAAAAGAAAGACAGAGTTGTTACTATATTGCAAGAAATTGAATAAAACCGCCTCAAGCATTTCATACAACATATTAGGATAAGAGTAAAACATTGATTCATTTTACTAATGTAGAAATTCATGTCCCAAAGTATGTGTAATGGAATGAGATAATTTACCACTACCAAATTGGATTCGATGGTATGCCTTGAATACTTAATCGTTAATTGTTATAGTATGTCAAAAAGAAGTTCTTTTATGAGGACTTAGATGCTTAGCCTGCCTAATTACCTTTTGACAATCATTGCAAATGGATGTATTTTAAGCAATTATCTCTTCCACTCTCTTATGAATTTAATGGTTGTCCTTAAAAATCAACTGCCTTTAGTAAAGGGTAATTAATTAAGAGCCGTTGTTTTTAGTGCAATGAAGAAGACGAAGAAGCTAAAATCTATATACAAAATTCAAAGCACAAAGGCATTAGGATGCCCTTTTTCCACCATCTATGGTGTCTTCATTTTCAATATAGTTGTCCTTTAATAATAATAATGAAGCAGAAAAGTATCATAAGATAAGAGATGCATTACTCGGACCATCATCCATATAGTCTTCATTTTCAATTTTGCTGACGTTTTCTGTCTGTCTTTGATATGATTGGATGGACGGTTTTTTTAGTTCAATTCCAATAGCAGCATCGATTGAGTTGAGTGGAGTTTTCACTATCAATTATTCAGAGTTTTATTATAATTGACTAATACAATAAATGATTTCAATACAAAAACTTTTAATCGAATTTATTCATAAATTTTATTAGCAATTTTTGATATAGATTAAATAAACGAATTTCAATATACGAATATAACTCTGAGAGCCATATGAATAGTGCAGCTCATTTACAATTGCAAAAGCACAATTCAAACTCACCCTCTCTATGATCACAGGCAATAGTTGACTATCTGTCTCAGCTCCAAGCTGATACTGTTGAACAAAAGTGGAGTTTATTCTACGGAACTTGGATTCAACAACACTATCTTCAAGGGCAAAAACAAAAATGTTGCTGCTTTTGGTCATTCAAAAGATGTCTATGAATTTAATACGGCAACCAAAATGTCCAAAACTAGACACACCCTTATAGACCAAATTCATTTCTTTTTTCAACTTTTGGGCCTGTTGAAATGACATGAAATTACACTCATTTAATTAGAGAGCATTAAATGGGAAGGAAGAAAGCTTAATTCAGACATCCAATCATGGCATCAAAATTCCACAAGGAATTGCTCCAGCACCATAAATAAATATATAGAACTAATATCCACCGATGTCAAACAAGAGCAGAACTTTTTGACACTATGCTTGCAAATTTATGTGAAAATGCATGAGAATATGGCTCTCAAGTTTACACTAGAGAAACAAGTAGATATATTCATGTTATAGTTATGTGCTGCAGATGCATTCCGCATTTACAATTGTAAAAAATTGCAGTAGAACTGGGGTCAAAATCTATCTCACAATAAGCTGAGATGCTAACTGTTGCACTACAGGCATAAGCTCCAATCATTGTAAGGAGTATGCCTAATCACTGGAAGCAACTAAAAGGGTATCTATTCACAACTGTAAAGGTCAATGAGAAACCCAAACTTGCACCATATGATGCTAATAAAGAGTTCAAATATCATAGATTTCATTTAGCAGCAATGATCATGCACTAGAATTGGGTTTTTTTTTTAATATAGGCAATAATACATACAGTGTGAAACTAATTAATTAGATATCAACACTGAGTTGCTGTTGTACATTAATGATAACAGCACCTTGAATTTTGTACATAGAAACAGAACAATTTTATGTACACAATTCACAAATGATGGTTAGAAGGAATTGGTATTTCATTTACAAAAATTCCCATTGCCAGTATACCTTTTCTACAATCCCTCCACCACTCCGAACAGCAAGGCAAAGTGTTTCTGAAGCAGGAGGAACACCCCAAAGGTATGGTACTGCCACTGTCATCGTTAGCTTTTCATGCAAACCACCTTTAATTGCCTTCTCTGCCGCAACAACCTGAAAATTGAATATTCATTCATTCTTAGCTTATGGCCAATCTTCATAAACCAAACTGCCAGGCATTATTAAGCTTCTAACAAAAATGATGCTGTCACGTATCAGAAACAGCAATTGGATTTTAAGTATCGGTCATTATTCCTCTCAGTTTGCTTATAACCTATTGAGAGCAAGGACTAAAGACATTAATTGGAATTGCATTTCCAATATATTCATGAGAATTAAACAAAACGATCAAAATGATATAAAGATGTTGTAGTTGAATATGGCATACCTCCCCACCGTGCTCCAAAACTGTGTCTTCCACAACATCGCTTAGCATCTCAACTGATCGACAAAACCCAAAGATACAAAGCCTTCTGCCCATATCAAGACCCTAAAACGACCATAAGCAATATAAATCAGATATAGAGACTGACACCAAAATAAGAACACATAAATTGCTTACATTAGTCGCCGCAATATCAAATAGTGCCCCCAAACATAATCCTTGCTTTGGGTCCATGTAATCACTCTCTTGAAATCTCTGAGAGCTTTTTGACTTGCCTTGCTTCTTCTGTTGAGAGATGCACATTTGATTAGTATATGGATAAAAAAAAAATTAAAGATCATGTTACATTCGCACAGCATTTGAGCAGTACATGATAAAAGAATTTGGCTTTAATAAAATGAACTATAAAGTGAGAAAAGCACCATTACAACAGCACCAAAAACACCCAAAGTAAAAAAAAAAAAACATACATCTGAAGAAAGGACTAGCCGAGGAACCACAGAACCTCCAATCTGAATAAGTCCATCAGCTGTAAAGAGAGTGACTTTCTCCTCCTGAATCCATTCAACAACTGTAAAATCCATTCACCAAAAAACCCATAAGGCTCTATTTGCAGCAAATGCAAAATCATTTCAATTCTGGACATGATTTCATTTCTTTAAAAATGCCCATTTTGTGTTTTTGTCTGAATTGAAAGAATTGAAGTATATATAAAACTAGAAGCTTCCCAAACAAAAGAATCGAGCAACAAGAATTCAATTCTTGAATTAATTATGAAAAGAGCAGGAATTTCAATAGAAAGTGGATAGCTGATTACCGTCATCGCTATTGGACCACGGAAAGAAACCGAAAGAGTCATCGCCGGGGAGGAAGTTACTCGAATCGGAAGCTTTAGAGGAGAAGCGAATGGAGCGAGGAGGAGGATAGGAAACGGGGAATTTAGAAAGAGAGAGAAAAGGGAAAGGAGGTGAAGTGGCGGAGGGGAACGAATTGGATTCCTTCGAACGAGGGATTGAAGAGAAATGCGAGAAACAGAGAGCAGAGGTTTCAGCCATTTGTGAGGGACAGAGAGAAATCGGAGGAATCGAGAATCGGGAAGAAAGGAAAGGGAGGGAAAGGAAAGGAAAGGAAAGGAAAAAGAGAGGAAAAGGGGAGGGAAAAAGCAAAGGAGGGAATTTTGAGGCCACACGACATTATGAATACGTGGCAGAAAGTGAGGTGTCGTTTAGTTTTATTACAGGGAAGAAACTGAAAATTTTTGCGGAGTGGATTTCATTACATGTTCCCCAACGGTTGCTCCTTGGCTTTTGCGTATCGCCATTTACCTTTTAGTTTTTGTCGAAACGACTGGTCGTTGTCCAAATATGAATTTTTTCAAAGGCAGAATGCTTCCCAAGACCCTTAAACTTTCCAGCTTTTTGGCTTTAGACTCATCAAGTTTTGCTTTGTATATTTAGCCCTTTACACTTAGGGCTAGCAATTTATGACATGATCCGTTTAAACGACATGACACGACACAGAGTTTAGTGGGTTTAAGATTAGGTTAAACGGATTCAGGTTATAAATGGGTCAACCCGTTTAAAACATAAATAAAATCATGTCTAAACGGGTTGAACTTGTCTAGCCCATTTAAACACGTATAAACAAGTTAATTAAATGGGTCACACGATTAATCGGTAACCCGTTTATATATATATATATATATATATATATATATATATAAATTTTTTGAAAGATAATATAATTAAATCTTTTTTTAAGAAAATAGAATTAAATCTTTAAATTTTAGTGTAAGATAGTACTATTATTACATATAATATAATTATACATCTTAGTATAAGATAGTATTTTTAATTGTGTTGATATGAATTCCTATATACTTTTGGTGAAATATTATCATCTATAAACTTTTATAATATTCTAACAATGTCAATTGAATTGGATATTTAATGCTAAAATTATATATTTTTAAACTTTAGTATAAATTAATATTGTCAATTATATAATATATTCCTAGCATATAGTCTTTATATATATATATATATATATATATATATATATATATATATATATATATATATATATATAGTCTTTATATTGTTATATATAATAGAATTTGTTTCATTAATTATGTTAATAGAAATTTTGATAAATACTAATATTGTTATTCTATTATAGGCAATGGGGTTTAGTGCATGCCCAAGTGTTTGGTGAACACGGCACTGTGTCAACTTGAGGCCCACTAGGAAATACAATATAGGCTTAGAGCCCAAATTGGAGTAGGAGTTGACATCCGGATAAGAGCCAGGACACATTGTATAGCAACTAAATTCCACAGAGATTCCTAAAAGCCGTCATTAGAGAACGGATTCGAAAACTAGGTATGGAATTTTAGAATGCCCATCAAATCTTGTGATTAGCCTCCGTTTATGTTTTATATTTTATTACCTTTAATTATTCAATTATTTTCTTATTATCATGCAAGTTATAATTGTTTCCAATCAGCTTCCAATTTTATACTTAAGTCCAAGTTTGCACATTAATCCAAAATTCATGCATTTTGAAGGTGATTCACTACAAGTAGTACAAAATATTCATAAAGTGAGAATAGATAAAAAAAAAATACAAATGCAAAGAAATTAGGGAGGAGAATATATTACAACCTTTTTTACATGCACAATAGAGTGAAATAAATAGAAAATATACTAAAAGTAAATAGAAATTAAACTAAATATAAAGAGAAATAAACGGAAAAAGGGAATTCAAATTAAAGTAAGATGATCCAAATCATCTTAAGTTCCCTAAAATAAGAAAAATATTAATCCCTATAAATATATAAATCCTACAAAAATGGAAGCCACCAAGTTAATCCATCAGTTAAATAATCATACAAAAGTGATAAGCACACAAATATCTTAACTAAACACGGTAAAAAAATGACTGAATTAAATAAACATGGAGATGCCTATAAGCTTGAACCATGCAAAAAAATACAGAAGCTATATTAAAACTACGTATAGTTCTGTTGAAGGGGCGATCACCTCTTCAAAATATTGAGGCAATCGCTTAACTCACAGGAGTAACAGTAGGTTGACAAGCTTTTTAAGTCCTAAGTAGGCAAAATATGATGGGAATAAATATAAACTAAAAACTACACCAAGTAATCTAGAAAATCATGTCATGAACACAACACAAAATAATAATAACCAAAAGAAAATAAGAGAAGCAAGTAAAGTTTTATGCAAGTTAAGAACCTTAACATTTTAAAATAAGACTCTTACTGTTGTATGAGATTACTTTTCAAAATGGTTAGCCCTCAGAAATTGGCTTTGGTCTTAAGTTCCACTTAAATGTAAAAGTTCTCCTTTTTATTTTTTAGAAAAATGGACTTTTAAGTTAAGTTTCCCCTCCTCCCTTCTCAAGAACGTCCTTCTCTCTTCTTTAAGGCTCTCTCCCCCTCTTTCTCTTTCAAAATTTTTCTTTTTTTTTCTCTGCAATCATTACCAAGAGTTTCCAAACCCTTTTCTTGCTCCCAAGACCTCTTTTAACCTCCATGTTTGACAACACCTCTCCTTCATCATTACACTCCTTTTTTCTTTTCCTTTTTCTCTCCAAAGTCTCATTTTTATATAATCAGTGCAGGATTATAATAGGTGGGCCTTATTAACTTAACCACCATTATCACCTTTATATTTAATGCAGTAGCAAGTAAAAAGGCGACGCCTCTTCAATGAGGTATCACCTCATTAAGGTAGTTGCCATAGAGGTAGTGCCTCTTTGATGAGGCATCGCCTCTCTAGCCCTGGCCTTGAACTAGGCCTTCGGGCCAAAGTTGGTTGGGGCTCATTTTTATAGGTTTAGGTCCTACTTTGTATGGATTTAGGCTTGAATTTTGGGGTCTAAGCTCTTAAGTCTATTTTTAAGAAGATTTCAGGCTTTTCTCTTACATTCAAGCTTGGTACATTCTCATCACTAGGCTTCATCGTGGTTCAATCAAATCGAGCATCCATAGTTTGTCCCTTATTATGGGCCGAACGAATGGGTTTCTACAGTTTGCCCCTTGATTTTTTAAAAAACCAAATGCATGCAATGATAATTTTTAAAAAACTCACATGCATAACAAATTAATAAACAAATAAAAGGATATTATTCTTGTTCGAGTTTCACCTGGGGATTGAATTTTTTTATATTAGTGTCATTAGCCTCGATGTTCGACAAAAATTAAAATGTTGAATCTTTCTTTGATTAGACTTTAGGAAATTCATAACGTTAGCCTTGGTGTTGTAGAAAAATTGAGAGGTTGAATCCTTGAGAATAAACGAGAAACTCATGATGTCAACCTTGGGTATACAAACCCAAGAGGCAGTCCCTAAGAACAAATGGGAAACTCACATCATTAACCTTAGGTATACAAACCCGAAAGGTAGTCCCTGAGAATAAATGGGAAACTCACACTGTCAACCTCAAGTATACAAACTTGAGAGGCAGTCTCTAAGAACAAATAGGAAACTCACGCGTGTCAATATCAAGTATACAAACCTAAGAATAATCTCATCCCATGAGATGGGAGCCTTATAACCACTTTTGGCTCCAGGCAAAGCTCAACTAAAATGTGTTATATAGCCTCTAAGGCATTAGATAAGGTCAAACCAAACAAGCAATATAGCCTCGTGGGCATCATATAAAGTCAAACAGAATATGCAATATAGCCACGGGCATCATATAAAGTCAAACAGAATGTGCCATATAGCCTCTAGGGTGTTAGGCTAAGATAATTAAAACAAGTCATGTAGCCTTATTGGCATCAAGCAAAATTAATAAAACAAGCCATGTAGCCTTACAAGCGTTAGGCAAAAAAAACAAAGCAGGATTGTATCCTATGCATTAGAACTATCCCACTTTAAAAACACATCTGAAAGATTGAATGTTGTTGTATGCATAACTGTGATCTTTGAAAATCCTCATAAATAATTTGACAACATAAGTTTATGTAGTGTGTGCAATGTTTGTGGAAGACATGCATTATTCTTTTTGACCATTTTCATTATCAAACTCTTAATTTTGAACTTCGACAAATAATTTAGATTCTAATGATTTCATTTAAGTGTGTAGGTAGTTAATCAAGTATTAAGATTAATTATTTAATGATTGGAGACCATGAAATACTCCTTAAAAATGTATTAATATGAATTTCGATGAAGTATCTTAACCTATGCAAGTCCTTAATCTTTGAGGAGTAATTATATACTAAAAATATACTAATTTGGACTTACAATAATCCCTACATGAGCGCCTCACAAGTGCCTCATGATCAAAGTCTCTACGGTGCATGTTCGAGTAATTTTTGCTAAAAGAGGCAGTGCTCCTCACAAGCTGCCATCACAATCGTGAGAAGCAAGCTTCAGCTCGTAAGGGCAGTAAAGACAGGCTATAACGGCTATTTTCAAATGCAATGGCTAGTAGACTCGCTCCTCAAGAGCCAGGGTTTACTCCTCATGACCATGTGCAGTTGTCATACCTCAAATTTGATTGTCCCTAAAAAGGTCCAATGATGAAACGAACCTCTGAGATTACTAGACTCGGCTCGTTCGTAACACCTCTGAAGTGTGCAACCTTAAAAACCTAACTGACCACACTGATACCGCTTATATATATTCCTGTTTAATCAAAGGGTTTTTATTTTCTGGATAGGGTTACTCATACAGGGAAGGTAACAGAATTCGTTTATAAAAAGGACTCTACCCCAAAGAGGATTCCTAAGCAAAGAGGGAACACTCTCCTACTAGGATTAGGATTCCTATCCCACAAGGAATCTTACTCCTTCCAAGTTCAAGCATCATTATAAATAAGACCCTATACCTCTCATTCCACATCATCTCATTCTCTTATATTCTAATTGTTCCTTGCTCTCTATACAAACTCTCTTTCTATTCTCTGACTTAGGCATTTGAGTGTTTATGGGGACTCTCCCTACCTCTCACCTTGCCCTCTATTTGTTGATTGTAGGGTCTTAAGCTCAAGAGTTCTAAAAATAAGTTATCAAGTGGCACCGTTTGTGGGAACTCTTAGGAAAAGCCATTCGTATACCTGCTAAGCTAAAGACATCCACACCATAACTTCCAGCCCACCACCAACTTCGACTCCTGAAACTAACACAAATCCTTATGTACCTATTTCTTTGATTGACCTCTCAAACCCTCTCCTAATAATAGTGCTTCCAACCACTTTTCAGTATGCCAGAACTTTGTCTGGGCACACACATTCACTTCTTAACAACACCCAAAGATGCCCGGCTTTGGGCACAGACTTTCCACATTACGCTCCTTTACAACACCACCATCGTTCAATACCCTCCATACCTTTTTCAAGTTTAACAGACATACCAATAATAACCACACCCAACTTAAACATTGTAAACCAAACACTCAACCTTAACCAAACTAATAAGGAAGTTATGATACACAATATCCAAGTATAGATAGTCTTAATGTAGCAACAGCTAAGTACTTTAATACAAAGTGGGAACTCTGAACTAGCTTAAATTGATAATAACACGATACCTCAAAAGGCACTAGAAATAAGTAGGGGAAAGGGTAAAGCATCGAAAGGAGAATGTAGTTCAATAATTACGGCCCTTGATGACTTAAAGTTAGCTTAAAAAGTTGAAGAGGTTATACATAAAGCTCATACAAAACTAAGAAAGGAAGACAAATTTGTTATGGACAGTAGAACTCCATTCATAAAAAGGAAAATTCAGATGAAGATCCCTACTAAATTCAGAATCCTACCGCTTGATTAGTATGATGGGATGGGAGATCCTGTTAGCCACATATCGACGTTTAGAACAAGGATGTTGCTCCAGAATGTGAATGATGGAATCATATGTAAAGTCTTTCTAAGCACACTCACAAAGAATGCCCAAAAGTGGTTTCATCAACTCCCAAAGAATTCTGTCACTTCTTTTAAGGATCTAGTAGAGCAATTTCATACCAAGTTCATCACTAATATTCCCCCAGCTAAAAACATTAATGATCTTTGGATGTGATGGCAAGAAGTCAACGAGTCTCTGTGAAGTTATCTTGATTGATTCAATAAAATAGTTATGCAGATCGAAAGCCTCATTGATGAAGTTTCCATATAAGCTTTGAAAAATGGCACTAGACTCAAAAAGCTTAAAGATAAGATAATGACCAAGGAACTAGGCACCTTTGCAGAAGTAATGGCAATGGCAGTCATAATGATAAAAATGGATGAAGATAGAAGTATGCAAAGGGAGGAGGAAAAGCCATTGGCCAAAGATGAAAGACCAAGACCCAAATGAGCAAGCTTCCCAAAAATAAATTTTAGAAACCCGACAAAGAGATTTAATAGGGAAGCAAATAGATACACACCCCTGAACACCTCTCGATCTAGGATTCTCATATGGATCAAGCAGAATGGCGTCGGAATCACCCCATCTAAGAGGATAAGCCCTAACCAAAGATCCACACTAGATAGGGGACAATACTGCCAGTATCATCGAGAATACGAGCAAGACATTGAGGCTTGCAGAGAGCTGAAGTATGCCATAGAAAGACTGGTGCAAAATGGTAAACTCAATAATTTCATGGACACATCGAGAAGGAGCAGAAACCTAAAAACTCAAGTGCATGACAGGCTAAAAGTAAAGAAAGCTCAAAAGGACCCAATTAGCATTATTAACATGATCATCGACGGTGAAAATACTGAGAAGAAATTAAAACGGAGTAGGGGAGAAAAGCTAGTCTTTAAGAAAAAAGATATCGTATTCAATTCATAAGATGGTTTGCATGTTCACCATCCCCACTATGACACCCTGGCGATAAATGCGTACATAGATAATTACTTGGTAAAGAGGTTGTTGGTGGACAATGGAAGTGTTATTAACGAGTTATCCTGGAATGCATACAAAGTGATGGGAGGCTCTGTCTTTAATCTAAAGACCATCTAAAACCCCATCATAAGCTTATGTGGAGGAACTATATAGCCAATGGGAGCCATGGAGTTAAACCTAGAATTTAGGAATCAAGACGATAAAGAAACGAAAGTTATCTGAACAGTATTCAACATGGTGGATCTCCTACTGGCATACAATGGAATTATAGGATGGTTGACGCTCTATAAAGAAGATGCAGTCACCAATATCTGACACTTAATTATGAAATTCCAATTGAGAGCAGAACTTTTACCATCCGGGGAGATCAGCATATGGCTAGACAATGTTACCAGATGGTCATGAAGCCTCAGGTGGAAGCCTTCCCCTTAGAAATATGGGAAATAAAGAAGCAGGGCCTGGGTCCATAACCAGTTGAAGACATGGAAGCCCTATAAATTGTGGATGGCAAAGTGGTGAAGATCGATAATGAACTTGACCGTGACATCAAGGAAGGAATAAGGGAGGTCCTCACTAGACTCTCAGAAGACTTCGCTTCCCGGGCATCTAAAATCATTGGTGTGGATCCACAGGTTACTTGTCACAATTTAAACATTAGACCGGGAGCAAAGCCAGTGGCCTAGAAAAAAAGAACCTTTGCCTATAAGAGACAGAGGATAATTGTTGAGGAAATAAAAAAGTTGTTGGAAGCCGGATTCATCAAGGAAGTTACTCATCCAGAATGGGTAGCCAACATGGTACTTGTCAAAAAAATGAATGAAAAGTATAGGATGTGCGTGGACTATACTGACCTTAATCGGGCATGTCCCAAAGACAGCTACCCATTGCCCACGATCGACCAGCTTGTAGACTCCACTGCTGGCCATGGATTATATAGTTTCATTGATGTGGCATAAGGATATCACCAAATACCAATGAATGAAGAAGATCAGGAGAAAATGTCCTTCATCACCTATAAAGGCCTATATTACTACAAGGTGATGCCCTTCGGACTGAAGAACGCTGGAGCAACATATCAAAGAATGATGATCCAAGTGATCCAGGACCAAATTGGCATAAGCATGGAAGTATATATAGATGACATCATCATCAAGAGCAAGCATGCAGAACATTACCCAGCAGATCTGGATCAAGTTCTCTAATTATTGAGTAAGTCTAAAATCAAGCTAAATCTAAAAAAATGTGTCTTCGGAGTCAAGGCAGGCAAATTCCTAGGATTCATGATATCCCACAGGGGTATTGAGGCTAACTCGGAGAAAATGGAAGCCATACTCAACATGAAAGCCCCAAAAAATATCCACGAAGTACAAAAGCTAAATGGCAGAATCACAGCATTGGGGCATTTCATTTCATGCTTAGCTAAATAGTGTCTACCATTATTCTGAGTGCTAAAAAATTCTAAAAAGTTTATCTAGTTTGCAGATTGCCAAGCAGCCTTCGAAGACATCAAAAAGTTCTTATCCTCACCACCCCTACTCAGCAGGCTCATCCTAGATGAAATATTGTATTTATATCTCTCTGTAGGTCAAGAATGCATCACTTTCGTACTGGTAAGAGAAGAAGGAAGCCAGCAAAACCCGGTATATTACATCAGTAAAATGCTTCGAGGATCTGAAGTCTGGTATCCCATGTTGGATAAGCTGGCTATGGTTGAAGTTCATGCATCCTGAAAGCTTCGACATTACTTCCAAGCCCATCCTATCATTATTCGATCCCATTTCCCTCTTTTTAAAATCTTACAAAGACCAGAGACCTCAGGCAGACTGGTTCAATGGTTAGTGTTACTTGATGAATTTGACATTGATTATGAGCCCCGCCAACAAGTGAAAGCCCAAGCATTAGCAGATTTTGTACAAGAAATGGCTCCAGAAGACCTCACCATGACCAAAGCACCATAATGGAAACTCTATGTTGACGGAGCTTTCTCTGCTTAAGGATCTATCATTGGAGTGATTCTCAAAGGACCGCATAAAGTTCACATCCGGTATGTAGTTCGAATAGAGTACAATGTAACCAACAATGTTGCAGAATATGAGGCACTTATCACAGGCTTGAAATTAGCTGCTGAAGTCAGAGTCGAACACCTCATAATACACTTAGACTCCCAGTTGGTAGTAAACTAGGTTAACGGCATGTTCCAGGTCAAGGACACCAGCATTGCCAAGTACATGGACAAAGTCAGGCAACTCTTGAAATAGATTGAACAAGAAGGGGCCGGTGGGAGATCTTTCAGATACCCAGATAGGAGAACTCTGAGGCTGAACTCCTAGCCAAATTGGTAGCTAAAGACAGTCAAACATTTAAGGAAATGGAATTCACTGAGGCATTAATAAAACCCAGCACGGAAGATCTTGAAGTTTTGGAGATGTGGGAAGTCTCAGAATAAATGCGTCCGATAGTCTAATACCTGGAACACGAAACTCTCCCTGAAGATAAATTGAAAGCTCAAAAGCTAAAAATGAGAGCAGCCCACTATTCTATCCACCAATGGGAGCTTTATAGAAAATCCCTTTCACACCCATGGTCTAAGTGCGTCTATCTAGAGGAAGGGAATTACATACTCAGGGAAATCCATGAAGGAATTTGTAGAGAGCATGAATCCCACTACTCATTAACTTGGAAAACACTACTCCAAGGATACTACTGGCCTACCATGTCTAATGATGCCCAGAAACTAACTTAAGTATGCCACAAGTGCCAACAATTCTCTCGACTCAATCATAGGCCTTCCCACCCCTTGCATCCAATCGGTAGCCTATGGCCCTTCGCTATATGGGGGATGGACATCTTGGGTCCCTTCCCAACTTCCACTTCACAAAAAAAGTTCCTGATTTTGGCTATAGACCATTTCACTAAGTGGTTAGAAGTGGAGGTAGTTCCAACCATTACAGAAGCTCGGATACAATATTTCTTCTGGAAAGAGATCATCTGTAGATTCGGCATCCCTTACACTTTAATTACAGATAATGGCAAACAGTTTGATAACTGATATCGACAAATAGATAATGTATAAAATCTATTATTAAACCATTAGGTTTTTCTCTTATCTTATGAAATATGAATTATCAAAATGATAAGAAGCTTATTTCAAGAATTCTTTCTCGAAACACTCAACTTGTTAGACCGTTGTTCATTTCGTTAGACTAGGACCCAACTTTATGATAAAATGAAAATTGATTTTGATAAAATGGACATTAGAAACATGCCCAGAAGGTTCCAAAACCTTCAAAAGTGGTCCTGGAATGGTCCAATACAACCCAAGGATTAGCACGTATAGCTTTGAAGTGTGCGTAAAGCCATAAACACCCATAGGTGTCACGTACTAAAATTAAGGCCAAATTTGACAAAAAAAAGTTTCAAAGCACATTTGAAAGGCCTAAAAACCTTAGGAACCAACCTTTAAAAAGCTTGCATAAGCCTTGGTTAGAGCATGTAACACACAAAAGAGCGAGTGACCATATGCCCATTGCATGGCCACACGCTTCGTCCTAGGGACGCATGCATGACCATGCCTATACCCCCCTATTCCACACATTTTGCACTATAAATAAACACCTCCACACCCCATTTTAAAGGGGTGAGCAAGTGGAAACACAAACATACTCAAAAAATTTATCAGATCAAAGGCATTGGAAACCCTTTTCCAAATAGCTTTTGCTCTCCCACTGTCTTTTTCTTAGGTGATTAGATCTCTTTTCCACCAAAGAAAGCCTCATCTTTGTCAAAGCACACTTTAAAGGTATACAAACTAGCATCATTCTATTGTCATTTTAAACATCTTAATAAGGAAAGCTTGATAATCCCTCGACGTTAAAGCTTCAAAACCCATACAAGTAGTCAAATCTAAGGACCACACAATTATTATCACCAACATTTAGGAATATTGTTTTGCTTGTATGATGAGACTTATAATTTTGTATGATATATGAATAATCTATGCTTTATTATGCTTATTTCATATCATCATTCTGCATCCTCTAGTTCTGAAATATGAAATCACATTGTAAATATCAATAATGTGAAAAGTTCATACCCAGGAATAAAGTCATCATGTTTTTTATCCAGTGATGACATCATGCATCCCCTATATTATCATCATAGCATAAATAATCACTGCAAACATGCATGATCATCTACATTTTGCTTACTCTTTTAAGTGATCGAGTGTTTATTATGTATCCCTTTGTTCTTGTGATCGAAAAAGTTATTTGAATGGTTGTATTTACCTTGCAGATTCATTATATCTAAATTAGATTTACTTTTTCATAATCTTTTTTTCCCTTTTATATGTATTTTATTAGGAAAGTGATGTAATAGTAATATCTTCAACTTTATTGTCTTCCACTATCTGATGAATTGTGTGAATGCTATACAAACCATAATTATTGAAACTAGGGTGTTGTAGTAACTATACATAAAACATTGTATAATAAGAAATAGTTAAAAAGTATAAACGATCTCCCTAACCCAGAAATCTCTGCTGGGGGCAATACTTGCTGAGTAACCTGATGTTGTCCCTTTCTTTTCCCAATTTTTTAAAAATTAAATGGTGACTCCACAAAATTAGAAAAGCATCTTGTTCCTCCCGAGACCAATCATTCTTCCATATTCTGTAAAGTTACCATGTCCCTCAAAAATAAAATGAAAAGCCCTTTACGGAACTAATTTGCCTCAAAACCAAAAATAAGAAACAAAAGGTCACTCATAATGGGGACTCCACTAAAGACTTATAAGTAAGAGAGATCAACTTGAAAATGATTATTTCTTATTATGCAATACTCGATCATATAAAGCCCCTCACCACTACATTTGCACTACACATCACACGTGCACCATTGGTCCTTAAAAGCCTTGATAATACTAAATGACATCGCGACCATGTTTCCACTTGAGTCATAGGGTGACGAAGATAAGGTATTATCACCTTTGGTCTTTATTCATGCATTCACTGGACTCATCTGACTAGAGTCTATAACCTAAGTCCTAAAGGGGGCAATCGAGTTATCAAAAGAATGCTAGACTTACTGACTGGAGTCTATAACCCTAGTCATATAGGGGCATTCTTGCTAAAGGAACCCTTAGCCTTTCACCCTGGCTTAGCTCATGTAGATAAACTAGTAGTAACATCCACTAGGATTCCACCAAGTTGTGTATACTATCCCTATCCTAACGCTGTTCGTATAACCTAATATTCATAAAATGACATAACTCCCCAAGTGTCTATCATTGAATGATGTCGTAATGTCAATTGTCATAGAATATTCATGCTCAGGACCACGTAATTCTCATGCACTTCGTGCGAGCTCGAAGCATGGGAAACGATAAGAATCATGTACCTCAGCTTAAATACTCTATATAAACTAACAAATAACGATATCCCTTAATGATACATCATCCATTTATCCTTATCAGATCAAATGAACGGGTTAGGAATCTAATTTGATTGTGGACCTTTATGTCAATAAAATCAAATAGTAAACTATTGAACGATACTTTCATGACTCCCAATAAATATATCGAATATCGATATGGGGGAAAGAACTCGAATTCCCTTTGATTGACCTTGGTCCTATGCATATGGGTGTATATAGGCTCTGGACATCATTTGAAGCCCGATAATTGACCTTTACATCAACATCATGTGACTACCTAAAGCACATTTGAGTGTCATTCTTTAGTTTACCTTTTGGTTCTAATCAATATAAATTGAAACAGCCTAGTTCTGAGAGCAGAACCATAGTCCCAATATGATCAACCTCTTTTAGTTTTGGATAGTGGTATGTTTTTATGGGAAATTGTGCGAGTCTTTCCATTTTTTAGGGACACGATAACTTTATCGAATAGGGACAAATGATTGGTCTTAAAAGGATGAGATGCTTTTGATTTTGTGAAATTAGCATTAAACTGATACCTATAAGTGATTGTAACATGATTATTATAGCCATAAATTTGACATAAGACATTGTTTTTGCCTGAATTCAGTTGTCTATTTTTATTAAATTTTGGATTAAACCTACGATTGGAACCAGCATTAAAAGAAGAATAACCAAATAAGAGGTTAAAAAAAGACCTTTATGCCATATTAACCATAAGAGTTTGATGATTATTGTGCCTTCCAAAGCAACTCATAAGAGACCAATTGGCCATGGAGATCGTTAAAGAAGGGAGGGTCTTATTGTTATTGCAAGTCACCAATAACTCTGTTAAATTCTAAGCCAAGGTTATGAAAAACTATGGCATTGAACTCAACTATAGAAATTGATTATCCTGCCAAAGCTAGATTGTCAGTAATATTCTTGGCTTTGAATAGATACTAAAACATCGTCATGTCATTCCTAACAAGGTTATGAAGCTTAATATATAATTAATTCCTTTGGGCATTATTCACCATTCCATATATGGTAAAGAGAGCTTGCTAAGCTTCAGAGGCAGAATTTAAGCCAATCAAATAGGGATATACCTCCTCAAAAATAAAGGAGAGAAGCCAAGAAAATAAAATATGGTCTTTATTGAACCAAGTAGTGTAGGTTGGGTTCACTTTTTATTCTTATGTAGTAGAGTTGGTAATGGTTTTAAAAGTTAGTGGTTTGGTCCTATAAAGGATAAAACACAGCTTCTAAAAGTTCAATAAAGGTTAGAACTGTAATTTCCAAGGAATGTAATTCATTGAATTTAGTATTGAAATTTTTTATTGAATGTTGGTGGGTGGTGCACTGCCAATCGGAAATGGAAGAAGAGAAGGGGAAGAAAGATTTGTAGTAGTGGAAGAACTAACTCAGAGTTAAGGTTGTATTGGTTTCTTGTATTTCATGTTAACAATATGCACGATATATATATATATATATATATAATACAAGAGTTGTATATGGAAAGGATATTGACAATACAATAACTTAAATGGAATATAACTAACCGTAGTTATCTCTAATAAACTCTAAATTCTTTTATGATGCAACATATGCCTTGATTGCCAAAAGAAAGAAAAATCATGAAATTTTTTATATTCTTCAATTCCATCCACATTTTTTATCACGTCAAGATGAAAAATGTTGAATCCTCCTACTTTTGATATGTTCAATCCAAAGTATGTTTTGTATACAAGCAAAACATCATCACCACATCAATCAAGTATTTCCTTAACTCAAATACCCCCAACAAAATATATCAAATGGTAATTTACAATTAATTATTGTAAATGTGAGGGAAATTAACATGTACATTTTATAAAAAAAAAAAAGCAGGGCCTTATAGCTTAATTATTAAATATGAGATTGAAGCTTCATATTCCAAAGTATTCCTTCATGGCATATAGATACACTTATATATGGGAAATGATAAATAAATTACACCTTTAATTTATGTACATGATATGCATGGTTTATTTATAGGGTTACTAAGATGTTTTTATATGCATAGACAATTGATCCTTCATTGTTAAGTTTGTAATGGTAAAAACCAAGTTATTATAAAGATGTTGATGATAAACATAAGATAATGAGATAGCGATTGTTTAATGACCATTCAAAGATTTTGAATTTCTAAAAAATCCTAGCCTCTTATATGCTTATGAGATATGATTATTCTCCCTATAATCTTAAACCAAAGAGGAGAGCACTAATGTTGTGAAGGAAAGCAACATGATATAGGTTGTCAAAGTTTATTTAGAGAAACTTATAAGGACTGATAGCTCCGAATTGATACTTCTTGCTTATGGAACCTGCATCAATGAGTAAAATGGGTAAAGGGGTCAGGTTTCCCCCATAAACACTCCAAAGCTTAAGTCAATAATGATATGAGAAAAAATATAATTGTGAGCGACCTCTTTCGGTTTGAGATAGTGGTATGTTTTCATGGGACATTATATGGGTCTTTCTATTTCTAAGGGACATGGCAACTTTACTGAATAGGGACAAATGATTGGTGTCGAGGGGATAAGACACTTTTGATTTTATGGAGTCACCACCCAATTTTTAGAAAATTAAAAAAAGAAATGGACAACATCGCATCACTCAGCGAGTATTGTCCCTAGTAGAGATTTCATGGTTTGAGGGATTGTGTCTATTATTTTACTATTTCTCATTATACGATATTCAATGTATTGCTACTGCAACACCCTAGTTTTGGTAATGACAGTTTGTATAGCATTCATATAGTACAACAGATAGTGTAAGATAATCAAGCTAAAAATTTAATTATTACATCACTTTCCTGATAAAATACATATGAAAAGGGAAAGATTACGAAAAAGTAAATCTAATTTGGATATGATTAATCTGCAAGATTAACATGACCATTCACATAACTTGCTCAATTTCATGAATAATAGGATGATCATGCATGCTTATAGTGATTATTTATGCTATGATGATGTGTGATGATAATATAAAGGATGCATGAGGTCATCATTGGACCAAGAGTATAATGACTCTATTCTAGGATATGAACTTTTTATATTATTTGAATTTATAATGTGATTTCATGATTTCAGAAATAAAGGGTGCAAAATGATGATATGAAATGAGCATAGTAAAGCATAGATTATTCACATAGCATGCAAAATTGCCAGTCTCATCACATAATCATAATAATATTCCTAAATGTAGGTGACAATAAAATAAAATGCAATGCAATACAAAAAAATATAAATGTGCTAAAATAATTATGTTGTCCTCAAACTCGACTGAGCTTGTGTGGGTTTTAAAGCTTTAGCTTAGAGAGATTATTAAGCTTTCCTCATTGAGAGGTTTAAAATGACAGCAGAATGATGCTCAATTGTATACCTTTAAAGCATGCTTTGACAAAGATGAGGCTTATTTTGGTGGAAAAGAGATCTAACAACCTAAGAGAAAGGCTGTAGGAGAGCAAAAACTATCTGGAAAGGGGTTTCCAACACCTTCAATCAGATTGATTTTTGAGTGTGTGTATGTTTCCACTTACTCCCCCCCTAAAATGGGGCATGAAAGGGTCTATTGATATGAAAAATTAGGGAGAATAGGATGGTGGGGGCATGGTCATGCACATATATAGAGATTTTTACATGTGATCACGTACGGATCCACGCACACTTTGGCCTTCCATGTGCACTGCTAGGGTTTTATGCATGTTATTCTAGGGTTGGTTCATAGGGTTTTTGGGCCTTTTGGACTTATTTTTAGAGCCCATTTTCCTAAATTCAGCCTTGATTTTAGCACATGACACCTAGGGGCATTTATGCGCACTTCGAAGCAATACATGTTGATCCTTGAGTTGTGTTAGACCATTCTGAGACCACTTTCAAAGGTTTTGGAGCCTTCCAAACGTATTTCTGAAGTCCATTTTGTCAAAATTGATTTTTATTTTTTCACAAAGCTAGGTTTTGATCTAATAAAATGTGCACTAGCCCAACGAGCTGATTATTCTAAAAAGAGTTTTCTCAAAATAAACCTCTTATTATTTTGATAATTCATATTTTGCAAGGTTAGAGACCAACTTAATGGCTTAATGATCATTTTTACATATTGGTGGGTTCAGTTAGGTTTTTTAAGGTTGCACACTGTAGAGGTGTTAGGAACGAGCAGACTCTAGTCATCTTGGGGATTCATTTCATCATTGGACCTTTTTAGGGATAGTCAAATTTAAGGTATGATAGTTGCCCCCTGCTTCACATGTGTTGCATAGCCACCTAGCGCTAATGTCAATACACGTGAAGCAAATGCAAAGATGCAAAAAACATTTTAGTAGGGAGAGAGGTACTTACCTGTGGGTTATCTTTAAACGTCTTATTAAGATTTAATTGTTGTTGTTATGTTTTATTTGTTATTGTTGTTTTGTGACTTGGTTGTCATATAAGGTGCTATTTGGGACATATGCAACCTTCTGATTCATGCAAAGTGCATTGGGATTTATATGATTATAACATTCTTAGGTGTCACACAAATGAAGATGGTACTAAAAAAAAAGATGCAACTATAACCTTTTTAGGTGTCACATAAATGAACATGTGACTATAACCTTTTTAGGTGTCATATGAATGAACATGTAATTATAACCTTCTTAAGTGTCATGCAAAATGAGGATGCTACTAAGCAATGAAAATACGACTATAGCCTTCTTAGGTGTCATGCAAATGAACATACGATTATAACCTTCTTAGGTGTCACACAAAATGAAGATGCTACTAAGAAAAATGCAGATGCAACTATAACCTTTTTAGGTGTCATGCAAATGAACATATGACTATAAACTTTTTAGGTGTCATGCAAATGAAAATGTGATTATAACCTTCTTAAGTGTCATGTGAAATGAGGATGTTATTGAGCAATGAAAATGCAACTATAACCTTCTTAAGTGTCATGAAAATGAAAATGTAATTATAACCTTCTTAGGTGTCATGCAAATGAACATGCGAATATAACCTTCTTAGGTGTCATGCGAAATGATTATGCTACTAAGCAATAAAAATATGACTATAACCTTCTTAGGTGTCATGCAAATGAACATGCAATTATAACCTTCTTAGATGTCACACAAAATGAGGATGATCATATGATTATAACCTTCTTAGGTGTCACATGAAATGAATATGCGATTATAACCTTCTTAGGTGTCATACGAATGAACATGCGATTATAACTTTCTTAGGTGTCACGCGAATGAAGATGCTACTAAGCAAATAAGAATGCTCCTAATCAGTATGGCTAATCCTAAGCAATGTGAGGATGCTTTTAAATGGTAAAAGAGGTTTTAAAGCAATGAGAAGATGCTTATAAGCAGTGAAAGTGCTTCTAAGCAATGTAAGAGTGCTTATGCTTCTAAGTAATGTGAGAGTTCTTTTAAGCAAAGAAAGTGCTTGCAATATGAGAGTGCTTCTAAGTAATGAAAATGCTTCTAAGCAATGTGAGAGTGCTTTTAAGCAATGTGAATGAGGTAGTAGTGATTATGCAGTAGTGATGTAATAATGATGTAGTAATAATGCATTAATGATGTCGTTATTTATCATATTGAGGATGTTATTTTTATGATTTAGAGTAAGATATCTTTACAGTGAATTTTCCTTACTCTTCTTCTTTCATAGGATGTTGAGTTTTTTAAAAAAGGTGTTGCATGTGCAATGTCTTTAGATAGTCGGAGCTCATATCAATGTACTTTTGTGCGAGTTTGATGCATATCTTATGCTCAAGTTGAAGTTTAGGATCATAAAAATGAGTGTCCAAAGTCTCAAAATATACGTAAAACTATAAAAGAGCGTGTGGAAGGGGGAAGTGCATATGATCACATTCCTGGCACATGGTCATGTGCTCCTTTGCCTCCAAGCCTATTTAAATGACTATTTTGGAGGTCTAAGGAGGCTTCGCCCGTACTTCTTTGAGCCTTTTTTTTACTTTTCTTAACCCTTTTTGTGTTTTGGGTGCTATATGCTCTGTTTTTTCTTCTTTACTTCCATTTTCTTCTATATAAAATGGATTTACCTAACATTCCTAAGGGTCTAAAGTATATTTTTATAGATCTTAATGTTTAGGGTGACTTTACAAAGGCCACTAGAGTTGGACGTTCGCTGCAAGGACTAGCAAATCTAGTTCTTAGAGTTCTCAGCCATCTAGGCTTTCTTGGGGAGATCTGATCCCTGTTGTTTATAGCTTGGAGACTCATACTTAGGTATATTATCATTGCAAGGTAGGTCCTTATTTGCCCTTATTTTCTGAAGCTTGTTTAGTGGTTGCTTTGCTATTTATTTTGTTGTATGAGGTTATTGTAGCTGTAACTCTATAGCTCTTACTATAATTGTCTGTTAAATCATAGCTTTATTATGAATGTTGATGGTTGATAGCTCTTGCTTTATTTTCTTTTCATGATTGTCTGCTAGTTCTTACCGCAATGCTTTTCTTTTTGACTTTTATTATTATTTTGATCATGTTAAAAGAAAGAGAGAGAGATGTGTTAGTATTTAGTAGTTATGCAAATGTTTGATGGTGTACTTATTGTTTATAGCCTCATAGGTATGTTACTATACTGTTTGCTAGTTTCAACAGAGTCAAGATATATTATCAACATCTCCTGATATGTGTAAAGCATATGATTGTCTGGAAGGGCTTTGTGGATTCATTGTTGCATTATCTTATGACCCGTATGCTTTGAGTCATATTGCCATGTATGCGTTAATAGAGTAGTGGATGGACACAACATATACTTTCCATCTACCTGTTGGGGGGATGACTATTATCCCTTTAGATTTTACCATTATCACGAGCTTAAGCTTTTTTAGAGATTCTGTTCCTTTCAGTGAGGAGGAGTGTTCTGCTACTATGGCGAGGAGGCATCTTACAATGGATTTGCTTGGGGTGGTCACACCTATAAATTCTCAATGACCATATCTCGTTAATTACACAAAGTTTGTTTCTTCTATACAGACTTTGTATAATGATGGTCTTGTCTCAACAGAGCAACTGGCTCATTACTTTTTATTTTATTTGCTAAGTGTTGTTATCTTCTCGAACCCTTCAGGTACGAGTGATCTGCGATTGTTATTTTTCTCGAGATATCTAGATGGCTTATCAAGCTATTGTTGGGGCACTACTGCCTTTGCTCATATGTACTCAGGCCTTGACATAGCATGCCGAGGTGGCTCAAGGATCTATGGATGCTTGTTCATGCTAGACGTGAGTAGGAGTTTTGATTTTGATTCTTTTGCTTTTATTTTATTATTTCTGACCCTTTGATTTTGATCGATCTAGGCATATGAGTTCAGGATTCTTCCTCTTTTATCCATCGAGCATTTCCTAGAGGATAATCTCCCTTATTATTCTTGCTGGACCAGTAAGGCTACTAATTTGATTGAGGATTGCATGGTAGCTCGGGACCATATGGGGAAGCTATCCCTTGATCAGGTATGTTTGATTCTTGTTGTGTTGGTTGTTTCTTTCTTAAGGATCTTTTGTTCATTCTTGCCCTTTGAGTAGATTTTTCTTTACTGGTGGGTGGCAACATCTCATTGGATGGCAGAGATGGTGATTGCAAGGCAGCTAACAAAGAGACGAGTGTTGCTCTCTGGCCTCATAGGTAGAGTGTAGTATTTGGCCGAGCAAGTTCGTCATTGGTGGGATGGCCCATATATGAGGAGAGTTCCTATCCCTCCTTCTAGTGACATGTTTTAGGGCCATGTGCTTTATGGTCATGATCTTGCTGCTGTTATAATAGGATTCCCCTCTAAGAGCCTCTTAGAGAGTATGGGCTTACCTTATGATGATATCCTTGGTAGAGTAGCTAGTAGGACCTTTCCTCCACCTTTACCTTCTCAGGCAAATGCATCTTATCCTTTAGGTTTGAGGGTTAAGCCATCACGCAAATCATCGAGAGTCGCTTCTTCTAATTTGATAAGCCTTTATTCTTGTTTTGGTGCAAGCATGTAGCAAACTTTATTAGTAATAAACTCTAATTGACATAAGTTGTGAGAACTTAGCTATAACAACATCGGAGAAGATCTAGATCTCATTTTGAGGAGGATGAGGGCACATTCCATACTGAGGCGACTGTCCATACCAGTGGTGTGGCTTCTAGTAGTACTACTCTTAGGGACTTGACAGTTCAGCCATGTTTATCTTTACTTAGGATGGATATCCTTGGTAGAGTAATGAGTTTTGATTTGCCTAGACCTGACTTTACTCAGTTGGGTGTTGCTCCTACTGATGCTACCCATGTTCATGTTCTCCACTTATTCTTGCCTATATTTCATTTATTTAATGAGTGGTGATTGACTTATTTGCTTGCATTTGTAGATTCCTGTCTCCTCTTATCAGTATTGGAATACTATTATTGGGAGTGCACAGTAGTGCTTTTTGGAATTTGCTACCACTCAGAGGGTATGCCTTCTTTATCATACCTACTTATTTTATGCACATGTTTTATGTATGAGTGTATGATATGCAATATGTAATGCAGGTTGAGCACCATCTTGCCAGTCACGAATGGGAGCAGGAGCGTGCTGCTTATCATGACCATATTGGTGAGCTGGATTCACAGCTAGCATCTTGTATGATGAACGATGATGATTCAAGATTAAATGAGGGGGATGCTTGAGCAGGATTATTGCTTGCTTCTAATAGCTGCCACAGCTAATGTAGTTGTTTTAGGGGCTAGGTGTAGGACTTTTGGCCTGTGGTTTGCTTTGTTATATTATTTTCCTAAGGTTATGGACCCTAGGTGTTGTATATGGCATTT
This sequence comes from Mallotus nudiflorus, assembly GCA_947683625.1. Classification (NCBI taxonomy): domain Eukaryota; kingdom Viridiplantae; phylum Streptophyta; class Magnoliopsida; order Malpighiales; family Euphorbiaceae; genus Mallotus; species Mallotus nudiflorus. The sequence goes on from CANTUR010001074.1 coordinate 80,687, forward strand.
GTACTGCATGTTGTATGATGCTTGTACGATGATGATTGTATATACTTCTTATTATATATCATTGATGATGATGTCTGCCATTACTATTGTCTACCTCTTTCCCCCTTTTTGCATAAACATCTCCTTTTTGTAGCTTTCCACACATAGCTAGGTTTCCTTTTTCTTCCCTTTTTTGCCTAGGGTGTCTCCTTTCTAAGCTTTTCATACCTAGCTGGGCTTTTTTTTTTTTGCAGCTTCGACGGTAGTAGCTGGTCTTAAGGAGAAAGCTCAGAGAAGATGGTAAGAACTATAGCAATGTAATGAAAGAAAATGCAAAGCATGCTTGATGTAATTCATGATGATAAAATGTGTTGCACTTTTCAAAGACATTTTGCATAAATTGGTGATCATTCTCGTTTCACTGTAATCATTTAAGAAAAGCACAGGTGCATTCGTATAAATTTTGAACTTGAGGTTACCTGTGTCCTTAACTAGCCTTCTCGGGTTTTCTAGTTAAGTATTTTCTCTCTTTCCCTTATTTTTGCCTGAGCTACCTTTTTAGGTTTTTAACTCAGCAAGATATTTTTTTATTTTTTATGCCTTAGATGAAGTACGTCTTTAGGCAATCTGTATTTACAGGTTCGAAGAATTCATTGCCTTTAGAATCCATAAGCTTGACTACTCCTTTTGATAGGACATGTTTGACCAAGTATGGGCCTTCCCAGTTTGGTTTGAATTTCCCTCTAGGGTCTGGAATGTTCTGTCTTGCTTGCTTTAGCACCCAATCTCCTGCTTTCATACTCTTATGTTTTACTGTTCTATTGAAGGTTTTGGCTAGTCAAGCCTGGTACAACTGTGTATGGTATAAAGCCTTGAGCCTTTGGCAGTCTAAGAGAGTGAGATTGTGGTGCCTCTGTTGAGCCCATTGTACTTCTGGAAATTTAGATTTGATTACTACCTAAAGAGAATTGATCTCTATTTTAACTTGAAGAACTACTTCCAATCCATACATTAGTGAAAAAGGAGTTGCTCCTATTGAAGTTTTAACTATTGTTCAATACCCCCATAAGGCATGTGGCAATTTGTCTACACAATCTCAGTAAGTCTGAGTCATCTTTGATTAGATCTTTTTTATGTTCTTTTTTGTAACTTCGAAGACCCCATTTGCTTGTGGTTAATAAAGAGAAGATTTGTGATGTTCCACCTTATAACTCCTTAGTAGCTCTCTAACTTCCCCTTGGAATTGGACACCGTTGTCAAAGATGATGTGATGAGGGATCCCATATCAATAGAATAGATTTATTTTGATGAACTTAGCCACATGTTAGGCTCCTATCTTTGCGAATAATTCTGCTTTAACCTATTTTGTAAAGTAGTCCACTGCCACTTGGATGAATATGTGTCTGTTCAAGGATATCGGGTGGATTTGCCCAATTATGTCTAGTCCACATTCTAAGAAGGCCTATAGAGAGGAGATATAGTGTAATTCTATTGGGGGAAGGTGGTTGACATTCCTGTGGATCTAACACTTATGGTATTTCCTTACAAATTTGATATAGTCTTCTATTATCGTCATCTAGAAAAACCCTTGTCTGATTAGCTTTTTAGCCAGGATTGCTCCATTCATGTGTTGTCCATAAACACCCTTGTGTTCTTCTTCTATTGCTCTTGCAACCTCAATTTCATCTAGACATCGAAGTTGTAAACCATCTGAGGTTCTCTTGTATAACACACCCTAGTGCGATGTGAATTTTGATGCTAGTCATCGAATGACTACTTTGTCTCTTTCATCTGCTTGATCAGGATAGGATCATTCCTTCATATATCTCTAGATGTCATAGAACTAGGGTTTTTCAGTTGTTTCTATCTTTGTAATTCTATAGTTTTTACAACAAGGTCATCTCGATATGAGTAGAATCAGAGGCTTAATGGGCATTTTGGATGGTACTTCCTATAATGATGCTAGGGAAGCAAGTGCATCTACCATCTAATTTTCATTCCTAGGGAGATGAATGAATCTGCCTTTTAGGAAGGACATGGTAAGTAGCCTCAAGTGGTCCAAGTAAGGCCTTAAGTGCTGCTCTTTTAGTTCTCACTCTTTCATGGCATGGTTAATTACTAGCATGGAATCTTCAAATATTTTGAGTTCTGTGATATCCAGGGCTATCAGTGCTTCTATTCTGAGTGCACATACCTCATATTTTGCTTCATTTTTTGTGACTCTAAACTCAAGCTTTTTAGCAATTGGTACTACTTTACCTTCTAGAGATTGTAATATGACACTGACTCCTATGCCGACTTGATTGACTACTCCGTCAAAGTACATACACCATCCTTGGATCTTAATGGCTGAGGTGAGGTCATCTGGGAAGTCCAGTTATATTTCTTCTAAGTCTGGAATGGGGTTAAGAGCTAGAAATTCAACAACTACTCTCCCTTTTATTGCCTTCTTAGTCAGATATTGCACTTTAAATTCTATTAGCAGTACGAGCGACTTAGTAAGTTTCCCCACTAAAGAGTGAGCTTAGTAGAGGTACTTTATTGGGTCCATTTTAGACACGGCCTAAATTCCATAAGATTAAAAGTAGTGTTTATGTTTCTTCATTACCCATACCATTGCCATGCATATCTATTAGACTTGGTTGTACTTCTCCTCATATGGCAGCATCTTCTTACTCAAGTAGTAGACTGTGTGTTTTGCTTTCATTTCTCCCTCTTGGGCTAGTATTACATTAATTGTATTCCCTAGGTTAAAGATATCTCTGATTTAAATGGTCTTAGAACTAGTGGGTTAGCTAGGTAGCTTCTTATCTTGTCAAATGCTAGCTGACACTGTTCATTCTATTCAACCGGCTGATCTTTTTTTAGTAGCTTGAAGATTGGTTCACACACTGTTGTCAACTTAGCAATGAATCTATTGATGAACTATAGTTTTCTTAGAAAACCTCTAATTTCCTTCTCTATTTTTGGCATTGGCATCTCTTTTATGGCTTTTTCTTTGTCTAGATCCATTTTAATCTCGTTCTGACTAACAACATATCCTAGCATCTTTCTTAAAGTGACCTTGAATATGCATCTCTTCGGATTTAGCCTGAGACTATACTTTTTGACCCTTCGAATTTAGGTCAGAGGAGTGTTCTTCCTTAGTTTTTACTTAACCATCATGTCGTTGACATATACCTCCACTTCTTTATGTATCATATCATGGAACATTACAGTTTCCATCCTCTAGTAGGTTGCCCCTGCATTCTTTAGTCCATAAGACATTACTCTATAGAAGTAAGTACCCCATTTTGTTATGAAAGCTATTTTTACTTTATCGATAATGGCCATTAGGATCTTATTATACCTAAAGAATCCATCCATGAAGGAGTACATTACACATATGGCAGCGCTGTCAACCAATATGTCTATGTGAGGTAGTCAAAAATCATCCTTTGGGCAGGCCTTATTCAGATCTTTGTAGTTAACACAAATTCTAACCCTTCTGTCTTTCTTTGGTACTAGCACCATATTTGCTAACCATTCTAGATAGTCTACTACCTCTAGGAATTTTGCCTTGTTTTGTTTCTCGATGTCCTTTTTCACTAGTTAGGCCCATTTTGGTTTGAGTCTTCTCAATTTTTATTTTACCAATTTGCACCCATCTTTGGTAGTAATTAAGTGTTAAGCAATGTCTCTATCAATACTAAGCATATTATAGTACGTCCAAGCAAATACCTTTGAATATTTTATTAATATTTTTTCAATTTCTCTCCTCTCTTTAAGGGTAACGTCTTTTGAAATATGTAGAATCTATGGTTCAATTGATTCAGTGCATATGGAATGAATGTCAAACATGCTAATGTTTTAATGAATGCATTGCACAATACCATCAGGAAAGACATCAAACAAGTAAGAAAAATTAGATTTCATTGCATTAACTTTATAGTTCATTACATCATCATTTTCAAACAAAGAAAAAGAATAGAGATAATGATCAGTGATGTCTTCAAATAGGATGTCATCAATGCTCGATTCAAGGATGGCAATAGCTTGAGCATGATTGATAGCTTCACTCTCAGATTCTATCTTCAGGTTTTTCTTCAACTCACAAATGTTAGTCTCGGTGATCATGTTTGGTAAGTGCTTCTCCTTAAGGGTGTCATTGAAGATCCCAAACCCCAGTTTCTCGATTTTGTTGCTCATCCACTCCTCAGCTTGTCCTTGATAGACTTGGGTTGAGCTTTCAGCCATCAAAAATATCAACTTCTTAGCCCCTGCATACTTTTTAGGATCATACCCTATACCATATCTATCAGTCTATCCTCAAAATTTAAGGAATTATATGACTCTAATGTTTCTTCCTCCTAATCCTATTCCAGGTAGATATTGCATCTTTTTTATCATAACAGTAACTTTGGGATCAACATGACCATCACTAATCACAGAAACCTAGAATCTTAGTAGGACCATACTCAAATAGGCAATAATGTTGTTTATTCAGCAAGGATGGTAACGACCTTTCCATTCAGAAGGAACTTGAACTTTTAATGCACAATGGAAGGTATGCCCCCTAGTGGGTGGAACCAAGGTCTTCCTAGTAGTAGGGCAAAAGTTAGAGGGATGTCTAGGATGGTAAATTTAGTTATTGATTCGATAACTCCCACTATAACTACTACTTTAAAAGTGCTAATGACTGGCTTCTTTAAATTATCATAGGCTTGTATGACCACATTGGATTCTTCTAAGTTTTTAACATTCATCCTAAACTTATGTAGAAACCTTAGGGGGCAAACATTAATGGTAGACCCATCATCTACCATAACATATGGGGTCTTCTTAGACCTAACAATTGCCTATATAAAGAGAGGACAATTATGGACCCTTGCCTCAAGGGGTAAATCTTCGTTTGAAAAGGTGATTGCATTGGAATGAGCTTTCATTAGAGAGGCTAGCATCTCGCAAGGTGAGGCATTAGTGGCAATCTTTACTTCATCTAATGCTCTGACTAGGGCATCTCTATGCTTCTTAGAGGCCATTAGTAAGTCTTAGACATTGGCTTGTGCTTGAGTCTTCTTGAGCTATTTGAGGATAGTGTCTTCCTCTTTGATCGGAGCTTGATCTCTTGCTACTTCTTTCTTCTTAGAGGGTTCCTTCTCTTTCTCAAGAGGTTGATATACCTGCCTGTTGTGAGTTACATGATTGATTGCTAGTGAGGGCAACTTCAACTGCTTGCTTATCTATTTTTGTACTACTATTTTGGTCCCAGACAATGATTTTAGGATCATTAGAGTCATACCATATGTCTATCCCCATGACTTGCAAGTTTTGAAGTTGAATAGTACTGACCATCCCATCTTTGTTGTCGAATTCTTCTCCCCATCCTAAGGGTACTATGTCTTCTAAGAGTGTGTGGGTAGTAGGGGGTGCTATATACTTGACTTTGTAGTCGAACTTCCCAGATGGTTGGCCCAGTAAATCCTATATCTCATGGTCACTATTAAGATTTTTGTCTGTGTCTGCTTTTTGTGAGTAAGGGCAATCAATCAATTCACTAATCATAGGGAGAGTTGTATCTTTGGCCCTTTTTGCATCATCAAGTGGGGAAGAAATTATGGTGAAAAGTGTTTTTAGCTTACTTAGGTTCCTCATCCTCAATTCTGATCCCAACCTGATGGAGAGCTCTAAAGTTAGGATAATGAGCAAAGATCATCTATTTTCTGAAGTGTGGTACCCTTTGATTATCAACTCTATTTATTCATCCTCAAGAGGATGGTTTCTTATATTGGCTACCTTTCCCCACCATCTTGTGATATAATCAGAGAAAGCTTCACCAAGTTTTTACTTTATGGTCTCAAGGTCCCTTCAAGTGATGTCTAACTAAGTGATGTATTCATACTGCTTGATAAACTTCTGAGTTAGCAGTAGCTAATGGCTTTTGATTTCATCTTCAAGGTTAAAGAACCATGCCCTCGGTCCTTCCTCTAGTGATGTGAAGAAGAATTGAACAATCTATGATTTTGTAAGATTTTTGGAAACCATGAAGGTAGAATATTGCCTTAAATGGACCCTCAAATCCCTTGTTCTGTCAAACTTAGCAAAGTTTGGTAGCTTAAAATCATCTGGAAGCAGCTCATCTTTGAATAGTGCCAGGTTGGTAAAGCTTTTGGAGCCATAAGTTCCCTTATCTTTGAAGGTAAATTCTAACTGAGCCCATCATGTTGGCAATAGTTTGACCTCCCCTGTTGATTCAAGCTTGGTCATGTCAATAATTTTTGCAGCTTCTAGTGCATTCCTGAGATCTTAGTAGTAGCCATTATCATCATCAGCTTGAACTAGAGTACAATGAATTCCCTTTGCCTTATCTAACCTCGGGTGAACATATGCAAAGGCTTCATTCAGTGTTGTGCTATTCCCACTCAGGCACTTTTGGCTTTGATTTGGGCTTGGAGGATTTCAGCTATGGTGCCATTAGCGAGCAACTTTTGGATCCCCTCTTTTAACTTGTCTTCGAAGACATGAGGTATCTTCTTGGTCACTTATGTCATATTTTTGTACATTTATTAGGGTTAGCTAAATGAATGATTCATGATGTGTGCCTCCAAAAGAAAATGGTGAGCATGTATGCATGGAGTGGATGCAAAATACTATGATGAAAAATGATTATTCATGCAAAAAAATAGTGGTTAGCATGTGTTCTCTACATGTATGTTATGTATGCATGATTAAAGCCAGTTATTTTTTCCTATATAATCAATAAATAAATCACAAGCAAGCTCTCGCTTCCAACCTTATTACTCCACAAGGTCATTCAGTCTCTTTCCTAGGTGGGTTTTGAACCTATAGTCATCAAGGGACTATGGTTCCACTCTTAGAACTAGGTTGTTTTGATCTATATTGGTCGCAACCAAAAGGTAAACTGAGGAATGATACTTAAATGTGCTTGAGGTAATCACATGATGTTAATATAAGGGTCAATTGTTGGGCTTCAAATGATGTCCGGAGCCCACATGCATCTGTATGCACAGGACCAAGGTTAATCAAAAGGAGTCCAAGTTCTTGCCCCCATATCGATATTCAATATGTTTACCATGAGTCATGAAAGTATCATTTGATAGTTCATAGTTTAATTTTGCTAACATAAAGGTCCACAATCTAGTTGGGTTCCTAACCCATTCATTTGATCTGATAAGTATAAATGGATGACATCTCATAGGTTCCGTCATCGAGAGATGTCATTATTTTGTTAATTTGCATAAACTACTCAAGCTAAGGTACATGATACTTATCATTCTCATGCTTTGGGCTCACATGAAGTAGATGGGAATCACATGATCTTAAGCATAAATTTTCTATGAAAATTGGCATTCTGACATCATTCAATGATAGACACTAGGAGGGTCAATTCATTTATGATTATCATGCGAAACAAACAGTGTTAGGACAATGATAGCATGCATAGCTTGGTGGAATCCTAATGGATGTTGCTACTGGTTTATCTACATGAGCTTAGTTAAGGTGAAAGGCTAAGGGTTCCTTTAGTGAGAATGCCCCCATATGACTAGCGTTATGGACTCTAATCAATGAGTCTAACATTCTTTTGATAATTTGGTCACCCCCCTTAAGGACTTTGGTTACAAACTCTGGTTAAATGAGTTTGGAAAATGCACGAGTAAAGACTAAAGTTGATAATATTGTATCTTCATCGCCTTATGACTCGAGTGGAATCATGGTGGCAATGTCATTTAGCATTATTGGGGCTTTTAAGGACAAGTGGTGCACATGTGATGTGTAGTGAAAATGCAGTAGTAAGGGGCTCTATATGATTGAGTATTGCATAACAAGAAATAGTCATTTTCGAGTTGATCTATCTTACATAGAAGTACATAGTGGAGCCACCACTATGAGCAACCTCTTTCAGTTTTGGATAGCAAAATATTTTTGTGGGACATTATACAAGTCTTTCCGTTTCAGAGGGACATAGTAACTTTACTAAATAGGGACAAATGATTGGTCTCGAGAGGATGAGACCCTTTTAATTTTATGGAGTCGCTACCAGATTTTTAGAAAATCAGGAAATGAAAGGGAAAACATTAGGTCACTCAACGAGTATTGCCCCCAGTAAAGATTTTCAAGATCAGGCGATTGCATCTACTTTTTGACTATTTCTCATTATACGATATTTAATGTATAGCTACCGCAACACCCTAGTTTCGATAATGACAATTTGTATAGCATTCACATAGTACATCAGAAAGTGGAAGATAATAAAGCTGAAAATTTAATTATTACATCACTTTCCTGATAAAATACATATAAAAAGGAAAATATTGCGGAAAAGTAAATCTAATTTGGATATGACTAATCTATAAGATTAACATGACCATTCATATAGCTTGCTCAATTTCATGAATAATAGGATGATCATGCATGCTTATAATGATTATTTATGCTATGATGATGTATAAAGATAATATAAAGGATGCATGAGGTCATTAACTAGCCGAGAGCATGATGACTCTATTCTGGGATATGAACTTTTCACATTATTGGTATTTATAATGTGATTTCATGATTTCAGAAATAGAGGATGTAGAATGATGTTATGAAATGAGCATAATAAAGCATATATTATTCACATAGCATGCAAAATTGCCAGTCTCAACACACAAGCATAATACTATTCCCAAATGCTGGTGATAATAAAATAAAATGCAATGTGATAAAATAAATGTGCTAAAATAATTGTGTGGTCCTCAGACTCGAATGAGCTTGTGTGGGTTTTAAAGCTTTAGTTTTGAGAGATTATCAAGCTTTCCTTGTCGAGATGTTCAAAATGGCAATAGAATGATGCTAGATTATATACCTTTGAAGCTTGCTTTGACAAAGATAAGGCTTGGTTTGGTGGAAAAGTGATTTAACAACCTAAGAGAAATGTTGTGGGAGAGTAAAAACTATCTAGAAAATGGTTTCCAACACCTTCGATCGAACCTATTTTTGAGAGTGTGTGTGTTTCTATTTGCTCCCCCCTCTAAAATGGGGTATGAAAGGTCTATTTATAGGGAAAATTAGGTACAATAGGGTAGTGGGGCCATGGTCACATGCGCATATTGAGAATTTTGCACGTTGTCACGCATGCATGCGATCCACATGCATTTTGGCCTTCAACGCGCACTTCTTAGGTTTTATGCACACTATTCTAAAGTTGGTTCCTAGGGTTTTTAGGCTTTCTGGAATCATTTCCAGAGTCTTTTTTGCCAAATTCAGCTTTGATTTTAGCACATGACACCTAGGGGCATTTACACAGTTTTAAGTGATACGCGTTGATCCTCGGGTTATATTAGACCATTCCAAGACCACTTTCAAAGGTTTTAGAGCCTTCTGAATGTGTTTCTAAAGTCTGTTTTGTCAAAATTATTTTTTATTTTTTCATAAAGCTGGGTCCTGGTGTAACAAAATGTCCACCAGCCCAATAATCTGAGTATTCTAAGAGGATTTTTCTTCAATAAACCTCTCATTGTTTTGATAATTCATATTTCGCAAGGTCAAAGCATAACTTAATGGCTCGATGATCAATTTTGCACATTGGTTGTGTCAGTTAGGTTTTTTAAGGTTGCACACTTTATAGGCGTTAGGAATGAGCAAAGTCTAGTCATCTTAGGGATTCGTTTCCTCATTGGACCTTTTTTGGAACAGTCAAATTTGAGGTATAACACCCCCGATGACTAAAGGTTCAAAACCTACCTAGGAAAGAGACTCAATAACCTCATGTAGAAAAAAGGTCAAAAGTGAGAGCCTGCTTATTATTAGTTTGTTCACTGTGCAAGAAAAACTAACCAACTTTAATCATGCATACATAATATACATGTAAATAAGCACATACTAACCACTGTTTCTTGCAGGAATAATCACCTTTCATCATAGGATTTTGCATCCACTCCATGCATACATGCTTACCCTTTTCTTTTGCATGCATGCATCATGCATCATTCATTTAGCTAACCTTAATAAATGTAGAGGAATCCTACATCCAATATGAATGACTAAGAAGATACTTCTTGTCAGCAATTTGAAGATAAGCTAAGAGAGGGGATCCAAAAACTGCTCGTTGATTGTACCATGGCTGAAATCCTCTAAGCCCAAATCAAATCCAAAAGTGTCTAAGATGGGAATAGCACACCAATGAATGAAGCTTCTGTATCTATTCACCTGAGGGTAGATAAGGCAAAGGGAATTCCCCGTACTCTAGTTCAAGTTGATGATAACGATGACAACTACTAGGATCTCATAAATGCATAAAAATTGCTAACATGACCAAGCCTAAATTGACAGGGGAGGTCAAATTATTAGCTAACAGAATGGCTTAGTTGGAATTTACCTTCAAAGATAAAGGGACTCATGGCTCTAAAAGCTTTACTGACTTGGCACTATTCAAAGATGAGCCACTTTCAGATGATTTTAAACTACCAAACTTTGTTATTGATAGAACAGGGGATCCAAGGGTCCATTTAAGGCAATATGCTACCTTCATGGCTGCTACAAAGCTTACAAAATCTTAGATTATTTGATTCTTCTTTAAATCATTAGAGGTAGGATTGAGGGCATAGTTCTTTAACCTTAAAGATGAAATCAAAAGCAATTGGCTACTGCTAACTTAGAAGTTTATCAAACAGTATGAATACAATACTCAGCTAGACATCACTCGAAGAGATCTTAAGACCACAAAGCAGAAACCTAATAAAGCTTTCTTTGATTATATCATAAGATGGCCGAGAAAGGTAGTTAAAATGAGAAACCATCCTCCAAAGGATGAACAAATAGAGCTAATAATCAAAGGGGCACTATCACACTTTAGAAAATAGATGATCTTTGCTCATTATCCTAGCTTTAAAGCTCTCTGTTAAGCTAGGATCAGAATTGAGGATAAGGAACCTCAACAAGCCAGGAACACCTTATGTCGCAATACCCAACCAAACGTCCAAAACACCTTCACCCAAGCCACAAAAATAAACATAATCCAACCTGACACACATAGTTCATCATCTACCAATGCCATCAGACCACCGAGAAAGTTCACAAACTTTAACCTCCCAATATCCAAAGCATTCCAAAGACTCCAACAAAAGAACCTCCTATGGCCTTAGGAGCCTAGGCCTCTTCCAAACCCACTACCCCCTTAAATTAACCAAAACTTTTTCTGCCACTTTCACTAGATGCCCGGTCACACCACTGATATATTCAGAACACTCAAGAATGCAATCCAAGACCTCATTGACTCTGTAAAAATTGATGACCCAGCATTAAGACCAATCCTCTCCCAAACTATCAAAGCATGCCTTTACTAACCATCAACATGATTTCCTATAATCTACCAATAAACCTTGTTGAAAAATCAATCCAAGACATCCAAGAAACTCAAGATAAGCCCTTAAAAGACAAATGCTCAAGTCTCATTCTTAAACATCATGACTCTAGCAAATATGAACAATGCCCTTCTACCTTTGAATATATTCTGATGCTTTAGAAATTTGAAGTGATTGATTTCCCTTACTCACAAGAAGCAGACACTGACAAAAATCCTAGTAGCAACCATGAAGTATGGCATTTACTGGGCCAACCATCTGGGAAGTTCGATTACAAAGTCAAGTACACAGTACCTCTTGCTACCCACACACATTTAGAAGACATAGTACACTTGGGATGGGGAGAAGAATTTGACAATGAAGATGAGGTGGTCAGTACTATTCAGCTTTAGAATCTACAAGTCATAGGGATCAATATATGGTATAACTCTGATGATCCTAAAATCATTATCTAGGATCAGAACATCAAAACAAAAGTAGATAAGCAAGCAACTGAGAAGCCCTTACTAGCAGTCAATCATGTAACTCACAATGAGTGGGTATATCAACCTCTTAAGAAAGAAAAGGATCCCTTTAAAGGAAAATAAGTAATAAGTGATCAAGCTCCAGTCAAAGAAGAAGAAGACTCAAGCACAAGCCAGTATCTAGGACCTATTTATGGCCTCCAAGAAGCATAGGGATGCCCTTGTCAAAGCACTAGATGAGGCAAAGATTGCCACTAATGTCATGCCTTACGTGATGATAGCCTCTCTAATGAAAGCTCCCTCTAATGCAATCACCTTTCAGATGAAGATTTTCCCTTTAAGGGAAGGGTCCACAACCATCCTCTCTTCATACAAGCAACTGTTAGATCTAAGAAGACTCTATGTATTATAGTGGATGATGAATCTACTGTTAATGTTTGCCCCTTGAGGTTGCTACATAAGTTCAGGATGAATGTCCAAAACCTAGAAGAATCCAATATGGTCATAGGAGCCTATAATGATTCAAAGAAGCCAGTTATTGGCACTTTCAAAGTAGTAGTCACATTAGGGGATATTGAATCGATAACAGAATTTACCATCTTGGACATCCCTCTAACTTTTTCCCTACTACTAGGAAGACCTTGGTTCCACCCATTAGGGGGCATACCCTCCATTATGCATCAGAAGATCAAGTTCCCTCTAAACGGAAAGGTCGTTACCATCCCTACTGATACATATAACATTATTGCCTATTTGAATATGGTCCCACTAGGATTTTAGTTTTCTATAATTAGTGACGATCATGTCAATCCCAAAGTTGCTGCTATGATGAAAAAGATGCAATATCTACCTAGAATAGGATTAGAAGGAAAGAACATTGGGACCATAGAATTCCCTGACTTCTAAGGACAAACTAACAAATATATTCTAGGGTACAAACCTGAAAAGGACATTGGGGCTAAGAATTTGATCTCTTTTATGGCTGAAAGCTCAACCCAAGTCTACTAAGGACAAGCTAAAAAGTGGGTAAGCAACGAAATCGAGAAAGCAGGGTTCAAGATCTTTAATGACACCCTCAAAGGAAAGCACTCACTAGATATGATCACTGAGACTAACATCAATGAGCTAATGAGAAATTTAAAGCTAGAATCTAGGAGTGAGACTATTGACTATGCTCAAGTTATTGCCATCCTCGAATCAAGCATCAATGACATCCTATTTAAAGACATTACTGATGATGATCTCTGAACTTTTTCTTTGTTTAAAATCAATGATATAATGAACTCTAAAGTTAATGCAATGAAATTAGATTTTACTTACTTGTTTAATGTCTTTCCTGATGGTAGTGTGCATTGCATTAATTAAAACATTAGCATATTTGACATTCATTCCATATGCACTGAATCATTTAACATTAGCACAAAATCTAAACCATGCATTTTGCATATTTTGAAAGATGTTACCCCTGAAAAGAGGAGAGAAATTAATAAAATATTCAAAAGTATTTGCCTGGACATATGACAATATGCCTAGTATAAATAGAGACATTGCTCAACACTTCATTCCTACCAAAGATGGGTGCAAATTGGTAAAGCAGAAACTAAGAAGACTCATACCAGAATGGGCCCAATTAGTTAAAAAAGACATCAAGAAGCATATCAAGGTAAAATTCCTAGAGGTAGTAGACTATCTAGAATGGTTAGCAAATGTGGTGCTAGTACCGAAGAAAGATGAAAGGGTTAGAATCTGCATTGACTACAGAGATCTGAACAAGGCCTGCCCGAAAGATGATTTCCCACTACCTCATATAGATATACTGGTTGACAGTGCTACCACATGTGCAATGTACTCCTTCATGAATGGATTCTTTGGGTACAATTAGATCCTAATGGCCATTATCGATAAAGCAAAGACAACTTTCATAACTAAATGGGGTACTTATTACTAAAGAGTAATGCCCTTCAAACTAAAGAATGTAAGAGCGACTTACCAGAGAATGGTAACCGTAATGTTCCATGACATGATAGACAAAGAAGTAGAGGTGTACATTAATGACATGATGGTCAAGTTAAAAACCAAGGAAGAACACCAGTCAGATCTTAAAAAATTCCTCAAAAGAGTCAAAAAGTACAGTCTCAAGCTTAATCTAAAGAAATGCATATTCGAGGTCACTTCAAGAAAGATGTAAGGGTATGTTGTCAGTCAGAATGGGACTAAAATGGATCCAGACAAACCAAAAGTGATTAGAGAGATGCCAGTACCAAGAATACAGAAAGAAATTAGAGGGTTTCTAAGGAAACTACAATTCATTAGCATCGCTAAGTTGACAATAGTGTGTGAACCTATCTTCACGCTACTCAGAAAAGATCAACCAATTGAACGGAACAAATAGTGTCAGCTAGCATTTGATAAGATCAAGAACCACTTAGCCAACCCACTGGTTCTAAGACCACCTAAACTAGGGATACCTTTAACCCTGTATCTGTCCATCAAAGGAAATGTAATTAGTGCAATGTTAGCCTAAGAGGGAGAAATGAAAGCAGAACATGTAGTCTACTACTTAAGCAAGAAGATGTTGTCATATGAGGAGAAGTACAGCCAAGTTGAACATATATACCTGGCAATGGTATGGGCAATGAAGAAACCCAAACATTACTTTCAGTCCTATAGAATTCAAGCTATGGACCCAATGAAGTACCTCTACAAAGCTCCCTCTTTAGTGGGAAAACTTGCCAAGTGGCTCATACTATTAACAAAATTCGATGTGTAGTATCTAACTAAGAAGGCAGTAAAAGGAAGAGCAATGGCTGAATTTCTAGCTCTCAACCCCATTCTAGACTCAAAAGAAATCCAACTAAACTTCCTAAACAACCTTAGTTCAGCCATCAAAATCCAAGGATGCCGCATGTACATTGATGGAGTGATTAATCAGTTTGGTGCAAGAGTCGGTGTTATATTATAATCCCTAGAAGGTGAAGTAGTACCAATGGCCAAAAAGCTCAAATTCAGAGTCACAAACAACAAGGTAAAATACGAGGCATGCACATTCAGAATAGAAGCACTAATATCCCTAGATGTTATAAAAGTCAAAATCGTTGGAGATTCCATGCTAGTAATCAACCATGCCATATACGAGTGTGAATTGAAAAAGCAACACTTAAAGCCTTACCTAGATCATTTGAGGCTACTCACCATGTCCTTCTAAAAATGCAAATTCATTTATCTCCCCAGGAATCACAATTAGATGGCAAATGCTCTTACTTCCTTAACATCAGTGTGGGAAGGACTATTCAAAATGCCCATGAAGCCTTTAATCCTACTCAAATAGGGATAACCTTGTCATAAGAACTGTAGAATAGTGAAGATATAAATAGCTAAAAAACCTGAGTTCTATGACATCCAAAGATATCTGAAGGAACGAGCCGATCCTGATCAAGTAGATGAAAGAGATAAAGCAATCATTCGATGATTAGCATCAAAATTCACATCGCACAAGGTTGTGTTATATAGAAGAACCTTGAACAGTTTACAACTTCGATGTCTAGCTGAAATTGAGGCTGCAAGAGCAACAGAAGAAGTACAAGGGTGTTTATGGTCTGCACATGAATGGAGCATTCCTAGATAAGAAACTAATTAGACAAGGGTTCTTCTAGATAATGATGATGGAAGACTGTATCAAATTTGTAAAGAAATGCCACAAGTGTCAAATCCACAGGAATGTTAGCCACCTTCCCCCAACATAATTGCATTATATCTCCACTCCATGGCCCTTCTTAGCATAAGGACTAGACATAATTATGGAAATCCACCTGACAGCCTCGGACAAACATAGGTTCATCTTAATGGCAGTGGATTACTTCACAAAGTGGGTTAAAGCATAATCATTCGCAAGTATAGGAGCCAAGTAAGTGGCCAAATTCATTAAAAGAAATTTGTTCTATCAATATAGGATCCCCCATCACATCATCTTTGACAAGGGTGTCTAATTCCAAAGGGAAGTTGGAGAGTTGCTAAGGAGTTATAAGGTGGAACATCATAAATCTTCTCTTTACCGACCATAAGAAAACTGGGCCGTTGAAGCTACAAATAAGAACATCAAGAAGATTTTGTCAAAAATGACTCAGACTTACCGAGATTGGGTAGATAGATTGCCATATGCCTTATGAGGGTACTGAACAACAGTCAAGACTTCAACCAGAGCAACTCCTTTCTTATTAGCATACGGATCAAAAGCAGTGCTTTTGGTTAAAACAGAAATCAAGTCTCTTTGGGTAGCAATCAAATTTGAATTGCCAAAAGTATAATGGGCTTAATAGAGGCACAATACTCTCACCCTCTTGGACAGTTAAAGCCTTAAGGCTCTATATCACTCATAATTGTATCAAGCTCAGCTAGCCAAAACCTTCAATAAGAAAGTGAAACACAAGAATGTGAAAGTAAGAGACTAAATGTTCCAGACCCGAAAGGGAAATTCATACTAAACTAGGAAGGCCCATACTTGGTTAAACATGTTTTATCAAAAGGAGCAATCAAGCTAATGGATTCTGAAGGAAACAAATTCTTTGAACCTGTCAATATAAACTACTTGTAAAAGTACTATATCTAAGGCACAAAAAAAATCCCGCCAAGTTGAAAACCTAAAAACTACAACTCAGAAAAAAGTTAGGGACTTCCTGCTAAGTTGAAAACCTTACTTAGGCAACCTAGGTAAAAGTTAAGGAAAGAGAGAAAATACTTTACTAGAAAACCTAAGAAGGCTAGTTAAGGATAGGGGTAACCTCAAGTTTGAAATTTATATGAATGCACATGTGCTTTTCTTAAATGACTTCAATGAAATGAGAATGATTACCAATTTATACAAAATGTCTTTGAAAAATGCAACACATTTTATCATCATGAATTGTATCAAGCATGCTCTGCATTATCTTTCATTATATAACCATAATTTTTAACTCTCTCTTTGAGATCAGCCACTATAATCAAAGCCTAAAAAAAGCCTAGCTAAGTATAAAGAGCTTCGAATTGAGACACCCTAGCCAAAAAAAGAAAGAAAAAGGAAACCCAGCTAACTATGAAAAGCTTTGAAAGGAGACACCTTAGGCAAAAAAGGGAAAAATAAAAGAGGTAGGCAAGAGCAATGGCAAACATCATCAATGATACACAACAAGAAGCATATACAGTCATCATCATATAAGTATCATACACCACGTGTGGGACAAATGCCCATATACAACACCTAGAGTCCTTAACATTGAGAAGATGATACAACAAAGAAAACCACATGCCAAAAGTCTTACACCTAGCTCCTAAAACAACTACATCGATCATGGCTGCCATTAAAAGCAAGCACCAAATTCTACTCAAGTAGCTCCCTCATCTGATTTGGGCTCATCATCATTTATTGTAAAGGATGATAATCATGACTCTAGCTCACCAATACGATCATGATAAGTCGTGCGCTCCCACTCCCATTCATGGCTAGCATGATGGTATTCAGCCTACATGACATAATGCATATTATACATGCATACATAAAACATGTGCATAAAAGAACACGTATAATAAATAAGGTATACCCTCTGAATGGTCACAAACTCCAAAAGCATTATTGTGCACTCCCTATAACAGTATACCATTACTGACTAGAGGAGATGGGAATCTACAAAAGTGAGAAAATAATTCAATCACCACTCACCAAATAACTGAAACAAAGGCAAAATAAGTGAAATAAAACACAAACATGGGTAGTGTCAGGAGGAGCAACACCCGACTGAGGAAATTCAGGGCAAGGCAAATCAAAATGCACTACTCTACTAAAGATATTTGTGCCAAGCAAAGCCAAGGATGGTTGAACCATCAAGTCCCTAAGAATAGTACTACTAGAAGCCACACCGCTAGCATGGATAGTCACCTCAATATGAAATGTGCCCTCAATCTCCTTAAAATGAGACCTAGATCTCTTCTGACGAGATCCTCGTCATTGTAGATAAGCTCTCATAACTTGTGTCAATTACAGTTTATTACTAACAAAGTTCGTTACGTGCTTGTACAAAATAGGAATAAAAGCCTATTGAATCATAAGTAGCAACTCTCAACAATCCACGTGATGGCTCAGTCCTTGAATCTAAAGGATGAGACGTATCTGCCTGAGGAGGTGGAGGTGGAGGAAAAGTGCCACTAGCCATAGCATCAATTAGCTGAGGGATCAACACATTACCATAAGGCAAGCCCGCACGCTCTAAGAGACTCTCAGTGGAGCATCCCATCATGCCAACAACGAGCTCGTCACTAGTAAGCTCATGGCTCTATAACATGTGACCAGGGGGAGGAACAGGGACTCTCCTCACAAATAAACCATCCCACCAACGATGGACTCGCTCACCTAAATACCACACTCTATAAGTAAGGCCAAAGAGCAACACTCATCTCTCCATCAGTTTCCATGCAATCATCATCTCTGTTGTCCAATGTGACCTTGCCACCCACCATCAAAGGAAGATCTACTTAAAAGGCAAGAATGAACAAAGAATCTCTAAAAGAGAAACAACCAACATAAAAAGAGTCAGACATATCTGATAAGGGGACAACTTGCATATGTAGTACCAAGCCACTGTGCAATCCTCAATCAAATCAGTAGTCCTCCTGATCTAACAAGAATAATGAGGAAAGCCATCCTCTAGGAAATGCTTGATGATCAGATGAGTGAGAACCCCAAACTTATAAGCCCAGATCTATCAGAACCAAGAAGTTAGAAATAATAAATTAAATATAAAAAGCAAAAAGAATAGACACAAGAACTCCTACTCACATCTAGCATAAAGAAGCATCCGCAGATCCTCAAGCCACCTCAACATGCTGCATCAAGACCTGGGTATATATGGGAAAATGTGGTAGTACCTCAATAATACTTTAATAAGCCATCCAAATCCTTTAGAATAGGCAACAATCATGGACTACCCATACCCAAAGGGTTCAGGAAGATGATAGCACTCAATAAGTAAAACAAAAAGCAATGAGCCAACTACTCTGCTAAA
Organism: Mallotus nudiflorus; assembly: GCA_947683625.1. NCBI lineage: Eukaryota > Viridiplantae > Streptophyta > Magnoliopsida > Malpighiales > Euphorbiaceae > Mallotus > Mallotus nudiflorus. Next base: position 99,509 of record CANTUR010001074.1, read on the forward strand.
ATAAGACCATAATCGTACATCATTCGTACGAAAGAAATAAACTTAATGTAATGAGTAAGGTACGGGTAACCAGAATTCATAAGAGTGGCCACCCTAAACAACTCCATGGTAAGGCACCTCCTCGCCATTGCAAAAGAGCACTACTTTTCACTAAAGGGAACAGACTATCCAGAATAGCTCAAGCCCATAATAGTAGTAAAGTCTAAATGAGTGATGGTCATCTCCTCAATAGGCAGGTGGAAAGTATGTGTCATGTCCATCCATCACTCTATTAGTACATACATAGCAATCTAACTCAACATATATGAGTTATAAGATAGTGCAACAATAACCCCGTCAAAGCCCTTCCTGATGATCATCTGCCTCATGCATAATAAAAGACCCTAATAATACATGTTGACCCTATTGAAACTACCAAGAAACATAGTAATGGACCCATGAGGCTATAAATAATAGGTATGCTATCAAACATTCGTACAATTAATAAATACTAACACATCTTTTTTTTTTGTTATTTAACAGGAACATAACAAAAATTGAAAAGAAAAGCATCAAAGTAAGCACTAGCAGACAATCACAATAAAAAATAAAGCAAGAACTATTAGCTATCAGCATTCACAATAAAGCTATGACTTAAAAGATAGTTACAGCAAGTACTACAGAGCTACAGCTATAATAACCTCATAAAGCAAAATAAATAGCAAGGCAGCTAATTAATAAGCTTTAGAAAAAATAAAGGTAAAGAAGGACTTACCTAGTGATGATGATAAGCCCAAGTATGAGTCTCCAGATTGTAAACCATAGGGATCATGTCTCCTTAAGAAAGCCTAGACAACTGAGGACCCTAAGTGCCAAACGGACCATCAGTACTGGTCTCTGTAGTGGAAGTCCCAGCTTTAGTGGCCTCTATGAAGTTACCCTCATCATCTAAAAGATACCCTCTAGACCCTCTGGAATGTTAGGGAGCTCCATCTTATGTAGAGAAAAACAAAGATTTAAAAGCAAAAACAAAGAGTCAAAAATACCCAAAACTCAAAAAGGGTCAAGAAAAGATGAAAAACCTCAGAGAATACTAGAAGAAGCTTCCCTGAACCTCAAAAATGCATGTCTTAAGTAAACAATGGAGGGGAGGTGTGTGGCCATGCACTAGGTACATGATCACGTGCTCCACATGAACAGCCATGTGCACTTCCCCCCTCCACATGCTTCCGTATAGTTGTACATGCACTCCGAGACTTTGCACACCCATTTTGTGGTCCTAAACCTCTATTTGAACATAAAACATGCACTTAACCCACATGAAAGGACATTGATAAGGACTACATCTATCTAAGGACACTGTATACAGCCTCACCACTTTAAAAAACTCAGTACCTCCCGAAAGAAGAAAAATAAAAAAGAATCATCGAAAGGATACCCTACTCGAAATCATCAAAATAACATCTACAACATAACAAGTAATGACATCATTACTGCATCATTGTTATTTCATCACCGTATCATTATTACATCAATCACAATGATCACAATAATATGTTCACCTAAAGAGGTTATAATGGCATGACTATTCGCCTAACACCTAAAGAGGTTATAGTGGCAACATCTATCTATTTGCCTAACACTTGAAGAGGTTATAGTGGCAATATATATTTGTTCACCTGACACCGAAAGAGGTTATAATGGCATGATTCTATTTGCATGACACCTGAAGAGGTTATAGTGGCATGATTTTGTTCACTTAACACCTAAAGAGGTTATAGTGGCATGATTTTGTTCACCTGACACCTAAAGAGGTTATAGTGGTAGCATCTATCTATTTGCCTAGCATCTATCTATTCACCTAACACTTGAAAAAGGTTATAGTGGTAATATCCCAATAATCGAATTACAATGACATAGCACTTAGGTAAGTACCTCTCTTTTTAGAAAATTATTTTTTACATCTTTGCATTAGCTTCATGTGTATGGACACTAGTGATAGGTGGCTATGCAACACACATGAAGTAGGGGGAAACTATTATACTTTAAATTTGACTATCCCCAAAAAGGTCCAATGATGAAATGAACCTCCAAGATGACTAGAGTCAGCTCGTTCTAACACCTCTGAAGTGTGCAACCTTAACAACCTAACCAACCCTACCAATGTGTAAACTCGATCACCAAGCTATTAAGTTGTGCTCCAACCTTACAAAATATGAATTATCAGAATGGTGAGAAGATTATTTCAAGAATTCCTTTCTTGGAACACTCAGCTTGTTGGACCGGTATTCATTTTGTTAGACTAGGACCTAACTTTGTGGAATAATGAAAAATAATTTTAATAAAGAGGACTTTAAAAACAAGTCCAAAAGGCTCCAAAACCTTCTAAAGTGGTCCTAGAATGGTCCAACACAACCCGAGGATTAGCACGTGTTGCTTAGAAGTGCATGCAAAGCCATAAACAATCATAGGTGTCACGCGCTAAAATCAAGATCAAATTTAACAAAATGGACTTTGGAAACGCATCTAAAAGGCCCAAAAACCTTAGGAACCAACCTTAAAAAAGCCTATGTAAGCCTTAGTTGGAGCGAGTAACACGTACACTTCCCATGGCCACGTGCTCTATCCTAGGGACGTGTGCATGACCATGCCTATACCCCCTTATTCCACACATTTTTCATTATAAATAGACACCTCCACACCCCATTTTGGGGGGGAGCAAGTGGAAAAACACACACTCAAAAAATTTATCTAATTGAAGGCATTGGAAACCCCTTTCCATATAGTTTTTACTCTCCCATTGTCCTTTTCTTAGGTGATTAAATCTCTTTTCCAGCCTCATCTTTTTCAAAACACACTTCAAAGGTATACAAACTAGCATCATTTTATTGTCATTTTGAAGCTCTCGACGAGGAAAGCTTGATAATCCCTTGATGCTAAAGCTTCAAAACCCACATAAGCTCAATCGAATTTGAGGACCACACAATCATTTTAGCACGTTTATTTTATCTCATTGCATTTTAATTTATTATCGCCAACATTTAGGAATATTATTGTGCTTGTATAATGAGACTGGTAATTTTGCTTTTTATATGAATAATCTATGCTTTATTATGCTCATTTCATATCATCATTTTGCATCCTCTAGTTTTGAAACATGAAATCACATCATAAATATTAATAATATGAAAAGTTTATACCGCATAATAGAGTCATCATGTTTCCAGTCCAGTGATGACATCATGCATCCCTTATATTATCATCATATATCATTATAGCATAAATAATCATTGCGAACATGCATGATCATCTACATTTTTCTTACTCTTTCAAGTGATTAAGTGTTTATTGCTTATCCCTTTGTTCATGTGATCGAGTAAGCTGTGTGAATGGTTGTATTTACCTTGCAGATTCATCATATCTAAATTAGATTTACTTTTTTACAATCTTTTTTTCCCTTTTATACGTATTTTATTAGGAAAGCAATGTAATAGTAATATCTTCAACTTTATTATCTTCCACTATCTGATGAATTGTGTGAATGCTATACAAATTCTCATTACCGAAACTAAGGTGTTGCAGTAGTTATACATCAAACATCATATAACAGAAAATAGTCAAAAAAGTATACGAAATGTCCTGAAACCAGAAATCTCTGTTGGGGGCAATACTCACTGAGTAACCCGATGTTGTCCCTTTCTTTTCTAAATTTTTTAAAAATTGGGTGGAAACTCCATAAAATCAAAAAAGCATCTTATTCCTTCTAAGACCAATCATTTGTCCCTATTCAGTAAAGTTTCCATGTCCCTCAGAAACAAAATGAAAGGCCCCTAACGAAACCAACTTGCCTTAAAACTAAAAACAAAAAAAAAGGTTGCTCATAGTAGCATTCTGACAGAAACAAGTTTAAGATGATTTAAAAATCAATAAGAGACTTTGGAGACATAATCAATGTATCCAATAGCCATAATCAAAGTTTTTTATCTATATAAACAACTCTTGGAGTTCAATTGAGAGATTAAAAAACTTGGTTATTGATTATACTCTCTTAAGCATTCAACTAAAATCTCAAAACTCTCTTCAATTCATTTTATTTTTGTATAACTCTTATGAGAGTGAGTGAGTGTTAGAATAGATATTCTTCTTCTTATGTTTTTTGGGCTTAGAAAATAGGAAGCGAGATTCTATTATAAAAAGAATTAGTTTAAGTGTTTACCCATTAAAACACTTGAGAATTTAGTTTTTAAGTGAGCCTTGAAAAACTCAAGTTGTAAGGTTGAAGAGTGAGCCTCAAACTCTTGTGTAATCTCAATCTTGTGAATAACATTATGGGAATTGAAAATTGTAATTTAGGGATAAATTAGGCAGAGATGTAGATTATTGAGAATTTAAACTCCGTTAATTCTTGTGTTTATCATTCTTCCTTCTCAACATTATTTTAATTCTTGCAAAGAATTCTTTAATTTTTATCTACTATTCATTTACCTTATTCACCCCCCCCCCCCTCTAAGGCATTTTCATTTGATATCAAAGCTTGAATTCTAAGAACTTAATTGCTAGAATACAAGATCATGGCAAGTGAAATTTAAAGCATCTCTTCTCTAAGACCATTCTTTGATATAAGTGACTATCCACATTGGAAATTCAAAATGGAACTCTATCTTGATAGTGATTCTCTTAAATTATAGGATGTCATTCTAGATGGTTGGTAACCTCCTAAAGCAAAAGTTGTTGATATAAAAGTGGTTGTCAGAAGAAGTTAATGGAATCAAATTTAAAAAGATGAGAATCATAAAAATAAGAGAGGTATGGTCATACTACTATCATTTATATCTAGAGAAGAAGGTGGCAAGTTACAATAATTCAAATCTATAAAAGAAGTATAGAAGACACTTAAAAATCATTATAAAGGAAACATTCAAGTGAGAAGTAAGAAGGTTCAAATCCATATGTATAAGTATGAACCCTTTAAAATGAAACTACAAGAGTCAATTATAGAAATGACAAACTACCTTAATGCTCTTCTCACAACCCTCAAGAAGCTTGCTAAACATTTAACCAAGGAAGAAGTAAAAAATAATATTCTAATAATCCTACCTAAGAAGGATTAGGAATCTCGGGTACTTCAATTAAGAAAGCTCAAGACTTCTCTACTCTCTCTCCACTGATGTGCTTATTGGAAAGCTCCTAACACATGAGCTTACAATCAGGCAAAGAGTAGAAGAACAAGAAGAAAAGGAAAGAAAGAAGAGCACAGCATTAAAAGCTTCATAAGATGATAGTGAAGATGAAAGTCTTAAAGATTCTAGTGACAAAGATAATGATGTTGCCATGATTCATTATTATAAGAAACTTCAAGAAATTCTTAAGAAAGAAAAATTTCTCAAGAACTAAAGACTTAAACAATGAGCATAAAGGAGAAAGCAAGAAGAAAAAAAAAAGGTTACTTACTATAAATGCAAGAAATTTGGACATATTAGAAGTGAGTGCTCTAAACTCAAATTCAAGAATAAAGGAGTAAAGGATAAGAAAAAGGCCTTTAAAGCCATTTGGGATGACTCCTCTAAATCTAAAAAGGAAGAGGAACAATAAGAAGTGGCCAATCTTTGCTTCATGGCTCTTGAAAATGAAAAAGACGTACCATCTACTTCTAACTCTTCTTATGATAATTATTATGATTATAATGAATATAACGATGATGTTGAGAGCTATATTATGAGTAAACTCTTGCTTAAATACAAAAACTTATTATCTAAGAAAAGTCATTATAAGCATGAGTTATCTAACTTAACCAAGGAATTCAAAAATTTAAGAAATGAATTTTCAAATCTAGTTAAGTCAAATGATAAACTTGCTAGTGATCTAAAATATTCAAATTCCTTGAAAGAGCAATTCAAGAAAGCAAGTAATGAAAATCATAAGCTTTCTAATGAAGTATTATAATTAAAGAATTCCATTTCCAAATTATAAAAAGGAAATGAGAGTTAAGATAATCTTTTTGACTCTCAAAAGCTCCATGGAAACACTCATGGATTTAGATATGAGAATGGAATGGCTTGTTCCTCATCATCATCATATATTAAATTTGTTAAAGCATCATGCAATTCCATTCATTCTATTTCTAAACCGATTAAGACTCAAGCTTTTAAAGCTAATAAGTATCATATGTCAAATAATAAAACGAAGTCTCATAAGACTCAATTATGTATAACACAAAGGGGTAAGTATCATAATATAAAAGCACAACCTAACATGCTTAGATGCACACTAGACACAACACTCCTCAACATGTTGCACAAACCTATCAAAATACATATTTCCATTGTCAATGCATGTCTCACACTATGACTTAAAATAATAGGAAACACACACCACCACAACATTAAAGACATGTTTCATTTACTAAACAATCATATACTCCTAAAATAAATATGTTTGCAAATATTATATGTTCATATTGCATGATCAAAGGACATACTAACAATGTGTGCTTCTATAGAAGACTACGAATGAATTTGCTTCCTTTGGATTTTCTTGAAACTAACCAACCTAGACCAAGAAAGGTTTGGGTTTAAAAGAACACTTTAATTGTCTTATGTAGGTGTGCTTGAAATCCACAAGAGCAAAAGCAAGTGGTACCTTGATAGTGGATGTTCAGGCACATGACAGGAGATAAGGAGTAATTCAACAAGCTTGATGCAAATGATGGAAAACATGTCACATTTGGAGACAATGCCAAAGGAAAGAAAATAGGCATTGAAGAAATAGCTAATCCTCAATCCTTATTTATACATCATGTATTGCGTGTTGATGATCTTAAACATTATTTACTTATTAGAAGTCAATTATATGATATGGGAAATAAAATGACTTTCTATCATAGAAATTGCTTTGTTAGTAGTCTTGATAAAGACAAAGTAATTTTTAGTGGTGAAAGAATAGACAATGTTTATGTTATTGATTTAAATAAAATTGATAACAAAGACATCAAATGCTTAATGTCTATTTCCCATGACACATGGACATGGCGTAGAAGGTTAGGGCATGCAAACTTTGAACTTTTAAATGATCTTTGTAAACATAAACTTCTAATTATTTTACCTAAGCTTGAATTCACTAAGGATAAACCTTATGATGCTTTCCAAAATGGAAAACAATCCAAGTCTTCATTTAAGCTTAAGAACGTAGTGTCAACCTCTAGGCCACTTGAACTTATGCATATGGATTTGTTTATACCAACTAGAGTTACTAGTCTCAGTGGAATGCACTATGCTTATATATTAGTTAATGACTACTCTAGATATACTTGGGTGTGTTTTCTTGCTCATGAGAATGATGCATTTAAAGCTTTTGAAAATTTCTCATAAAAAGTGTAAAAAGAAAAAGGTTTTCATATTTCTTCCATTAAAAGTGATTATGGAACTGAATTTAAAAATGAATTTTTCAAAATCTTTTGTAATGAAAATAGTATTTCTCAAACATTTTCTTCTTCTAAAACACCTCAACAAAATAGCGTAGTTGAAAGAAAAAATAGAACTCTTATGGAAATGGCTAGAACAATGCTTCATGAGTATAATTTACCTTTTTAGGTAGAAGCCATTAACACATCTTAATATTGTAAAGACCCATTACTTTAAATAAAATAATATTATTTTGAAATATGCAGTGTTAATAATTTTAAATTTTAATTGTATATTATTATTGTTAATTGCTAATATTATTTACATATTTTATTTTAAGAGAATTATTTACATAAAAATAATTTATTTTACATGGGATTAATTGATAATATTAAAGTTAATAGTATTATTATTATTATTATTATTATTATTATTATTATTATTATTAATAAATTTGATAGAAGGGCAATATGGTAATTTCATAAATTAATATATATATAAGTCAAAAATCATGATCGGGTCAAACCTTCTTCACCTTCTTCTTGGACCGTCACTGCCAGCCTCTGTCAGACCACCCCAGCTACCACCGCCGACTGCCATCAACTCCAGATGCCTCCAACTACCATCCGACATCGCTTGCCAATGCTAGGAACCACTGGATCGCCGGAAGCCATTGAAGCCGAAAGTTGGCGCTTCCTCACGCCAGCGAGATTTCGGTCACCCTAACTCTTCAAACCAAACTCTTTTGAACAGTTTTCCACCGGTGAGTCCATTTCTGAGCTCTGTTTAAGCTCAAATCCTCTAGATTTTTAATTTATGTATTTTAGGGTTTTTAATTTTTTTTTAACTTGATTATGTTCGATTCATGGAAACTTGCTTCACAAATGTTGATTATGGTAGCTTAAGCTTCTCAAATATGTTTTTTTAATATTTTTTTGAATTAATTTGAATTTTAGGTAATTTTTTATTCTTTTAATATTAAATATTGAATTTTTGATAATTATGTTAATTAATTAGTTTAATGAAAATTTAGTTAAATTAGTGTTAGTAATTTGAGTTAATAATTTTAGAATTTTTAAAACAATTTTTGGTGATTTTATATAATTTTTAGAATATTATTTATATTAAGTAAATTTTGTATTTATGAGTTAATTGTGTAATTTTTTGAAAATTATAGTTAAACAATATGTTTTAAATGATTTTAGAATTATATAGGTTATTAAAATGATTTTTATAAATTATTTACTATTTTTCACTAATTAATACTAATTTTTAAAAATTATATCCAAATAATATATTATTTACTATTTTGGTGAATAAATGGATTTTTAATTACTTTAATATATATTTAAGCTATTTGAATACATAAAAGTGAATTTTTGCTATTTTATATTGAATTATTGAAAATTTGAATTTTTATTAATATTATATTATTATTTGAGATTTTTATTTAATTATTGTGAAAATAATTATATTTGGTGTTTTAATGTTTAAATATATTATATTTTGGTATTTTGAGGATATTTATGGAATTTAATGATTTTTAATATATTTATTATGTTATTTGTATTTTTGGTCAATTGTGAACCTCGGTTGGGAAATTGTACAATTCGAGGTCCCAACCCAAGGTGTTGAGCCTTGTATGTTAGAAGTGCATTTTTCTTGAAAGATCGGGTTTACTTTTTAGCAGAGGGATGTCCGTTTTACAAAGGAGGTTCTATCAAATTTTTGGTAGAATTCTCATAAAACGTTATGTCGGTTCGATCTTGAATTTCTGTATTGTATGGGTTTTGTGTTCCTAGATCGAGTCTCTTTTAGAAGTATAAGTTAGAAATTTATTCTAATTGTTATTATTATTTATTTTCTAGTTGCGCTGAGACCGAGGCCTATCGGACCGGGCCCGTCGAGCCAGTCTCAAGGAGCGCAAACTTATGAGGTATTATTTTATATATACATTGCATATAGTATGCATGATATTGAGTATTCATGTTTTTAATATGCATTTATATATGAATTGTTTTATTAAATGTTTTAGTATATGTTAGGTATACTTTCATTATATTGTTGGTATATTTCAACATATATGCTTGTTATATTTTCAATATACACTTAGAATATTTTTTGTATATTCATGGTTTATATTCGGTATATTTATGGTTGATTTTGGTTATATGTAGCATATATACACTTGAAATATGTTTAGTATATTTTTGATATATTTCTGGTATATATATGGTTTATTTCATTGTTATGAATGTTATTTATGTTTAATTATGCATTATTTATTTCCCATATGTATATTCAATTTTATTTGAAGGATATCAATAGAACGTGCTACCTAGTAGGCAGCACTAGGACTGTGTACGGACCAATGCAATAGATTTTAGGGTTGAGTTATAAAATCACTTGAGATTACTTTTATTTAACTGATTATTTGAGATTGTTGTGATTGAGTAATGTGATTGCGGAAACTCGATTGACCTAGTGTCTCGAGGCCAGTCAAACTGGCAGTGAGATTGCAGGAGCTCGATTGACTTAGTGTCTCGAGGCCAGTCTACTATCCAAAATGGGATAAGAGAATAAATTTGGAATTAAGTGAGCATATATGGCTAAAGAGATATTTTTGGTTGAGGTTGCAAGTAATTAAGGTTCTATTTGATCCTTCATTCAAATAAATATTTTTTAGTATTTATACATATAAAAGTGATTTTAGCATCTGTGTGAAATGCCTGTATATATTTATTATATATACTGATGCTTGATTATACATGACATTAGGAGGTGGATGTATATATAATATAATAATTCACTTAGTGAGGTCTGACTCCCCTCAGTTGTTTATTTTTCAAGAGATTCTTCATCTGCAGACCTTAGTAGTAGACCCTTATGCCGGACTTCTTCAGCCCCGACTAATTTATGTAAATTATTTATCTGAACCTTTTATTATATTCTAGAAAACTGTTGTAGTAGTACTTCGTATCTGTAGAATGTTGTTCTCATATCAGAGACCTTTCTCTGAATATTGTATACAGATATTTTATTTTATGATATGACACTGAGTATTTATTTTTTATATCGATTTAAGATTTTAATTCTGGTGTATTTTTATTTATTTATTGCATGCTTTTATTTTTAATGCTTACTATAAGTTCCGGATTCGAAAGAATTCCCGTTCCCTAGCACCGGTCATGACTCTCGATTTTGGGTCATGATAGTTATATTTCAAATAGAGTTTTCAAAAGACTAATTTTAAATAAAACTTCTTATGAGCTATGGAACAATAAAAAACCTAAAATCTCATATCTAAGAGTATTTGGATGAAAGTGTTTTATATTAAACACTAAGGAAAACCTTGGGAAATTTAATTCTAATGCCAATAATGGAATTTTCCTAGGCTATTCCACTTCTAGCAAAGCATATAAAGTGTTTAATAAGAGAACCCTAGTAGTTGAAGAGTCTATGCATATTGTCTATAATGAATAAAACTCACTTGATCCTAGAAAGGATGTTTGTAGTGTTGATGATCTTGTAGGTGATAATGAGATTATGGATACTTAAGAAGAGAATGCTAGTAAGCCTTTAGAACTTGAAGCTCCAAGCAAGGAGGACAATAAAGAGATACCTCAACCTACCTTAAAGGATGAACTTCTAAAGGATTGGCAATTCAAGAAAGTTCATCCTGAAGATCTCATTATAGGTGACACTACAAAAGGGGTAAATATTATATCTAAACTCAAGTCTATTGTAAATTTAGCCTTCATTTCTTAAATTAAGCCCAAAAATGATGATGATTCATTGAGTAATGAATTTTGGGACCTTGTTATGCAAGAAGAGTTAAATCAATTTGAGAGAAATAAGGTTTGGACCTTGGTTCTTAGACCTAAACATCATCCTATTACAGGCACTAAATGGGTGTTTAGAAATAAGATGAATCAACAAGGTATCATAACTAGGAACAAAACTAGACTAGTAGTTAAACGTTATAATCCAAAGGAAGGCATTGATTATAATGAAACCTTTGCCCCTGTTGCAAAGTTAGAAGCTATTAGAATGCTACTTGCATTTGCATCATTCATGAATTTTAAACTTTATCAAATGGATGTTAAAAGTGCATTTTTTTAAATAGATTTATTGACGAGGAGGTAAATGTTAAGCAACCTCCTAGTTTTGAAATTTTGGTTCTCCAAATCATGTTTTTAAATTATCAAAATCATTATGTGGATTGGAATAAGCTCCAACAGGTTAGTATGAAAGATTAAGTAACTTTTTAGTAAAAAAAAGTTTTTTTTTCTAAAGGAAAAGTTGACACAACTCTTTTTATAAAGAAATCTAAGCATGGTTTATTGATTGTTCAAATATATGTTGATGATATTATTTTTAGTACTATGAACCATTGTTTGTGTTATGATTTCTCTAAGCTAATGCTAAGAGAATTTGATATGAGTATGATGGGTGAGCTCAAGTTCTTCTATGGACTTCAAATCAAGCAATGCAAAGATGGGACTTTCATTTTTCAAACTAAATACACTAAGGACATTCTCAAGAAGTTTGGCATAGATGAAACTAAATCAAGAAAGACTCCTATGAGCACCACCACCAAAATAAACAAAGATGAGAATGGTAAACCTATTGATGAAAAGCGTTTTAGAAGTATAATCGGATCCCTTCTTTATTTAACTGTTAGCATACCGAATATTATGTTTTCTACTCGCTTGTGTGCTAGGTTTTAATCTAGTCCTAGGGAGACTTATTTGAATTCTATTAAAAGTATTTTCAAATATCTTTATGGAACAATGCATTTAGGACTTTGGTATCCTAGGAGTTCATCCTTTAACTTAATTAGTTATTTAAATGCAAACTTTACAGGTAGTTTACTAGATAGAAAAAGCACTTCTGAAACTTGTTAAATTTTAGGTAATTACTTAGTTTAGCAAGAAATAAGTTTTGGTTGCCTTGTCCATTGCTGAGGAAGAATATGTTGCAGCTAGTTATTATTGCTCATAAGTCCTATGGCAAAAGCAATAACTTAAGGACTATGGCATTGAACTTACTCACATTCATATTAAATGTGACAATACAAATGTTATAAACCTTAACAAAAATCTCATTCAACACTCTAGAATTAAGCATATTGATATTAGACATCATTTTTTGCATGATCATGTGCAAAATGCTGATATTTTTCTTAAAAATCATCAATTAGCAGACATCTTTACCAAGCTTTTTTGTGAAGAAAGATTGAATTTTATTAAACATAAGCTTGGTATGATTGTTGATTCAAGTTTTTCTTGACAATATGATAAATTGCAAAGTTGACTATTGGATTCGAGAGTGATCATGCAGCTACTTATATTTGCTTTATGCTTATTTTTCGTATTTAATACCATTTAATAAATTCATGCTTAATCATGATTTGTATGGTTTCAATTTATTTTTGGTATCTAATACAAATTTTAATAATGTAGTAATGTGCAAATTTTATTTTATTTATTGAATAAATAATTAATTTTATTCAATTTATTAATTATTTATTTCTTATACAAAATTTTATTAAATTAATTTCCCATTTGCATGATAAATTTTTTAAAAAATAATTATTTTTGAAATAATTATTTAACTTTAAATTTAAAAAATAATAATATGTTTAATTATGTTGATTTATGATAATAATTATAATAGTATTTAATTTGGTTGAAATTTGATTTAATTTGGAGTCAAATTGATACTTAGGGACCTAATTGTCATGTTTTTAGGACTTGATTGCAAATTATTTAAAAGTTTAGGAGCCTACCAACATCTTTCATCATGAGCCATTGAGCTCGTGATTGTTGCTTCTCAGTCTATCCAGAGCCACTCATGAGCAGATCGTTCATGAACTGCTCATAAGTAGCGGTCTGACAGTCCAAAATCATTATTTTAGAAGGATTTGGTCTCTTTCTTTCATGGATTCTTTTTTAAAATGATAACTTCCATTTATGCATGACTTTTTAGCATATTTGTGATTATTTTTTACCCTAATTCATGTCTATATAAACCTCATAAACTCTCTTTTTCATTCTCACATCATTATTTTGCAAATCAAACCTTTCTCCTCTTAAGCAATTTCTTTCATCTTTTCTCTACTAACTTTCATACTTCAAGTGCTATCACCATGGATCCCAAGAAAAAAATACTCAAGATGTTCCTTCCTCATCTAGGAGAGAAACTAAGGATAAACCTAAGAAACAACCTCCTCTCTCCTACACTTCAACTCAATTTAGGGAAAGGCTTGCCCAATTCAAGGAAAGGAAAATTATTTCCTCTAAATACATGTCTCAAGCAACATCAGAAAAATGGGATGCTACAATAAGGTTAGGATGTTACTTGCATTCAATGCTTTTCTACCTATCCTTCTTTGGTCCATGAATTTCTTGCTTCCTATTACTTGAGAACCCACCACTTTAATAAGCAAAACCCTATAAATAGCATGAGATTTAGATTAAGTGGGAGAGATATATTTTTGACATCTCAAGAATTTGATCATATTTTTAGGTTTAAGCAAGGGGGTTTAGCTTCTCCTATTTTTTCTTGGCTTCCTAATCCTTTTTGGACTCAACATGCTAAACCTAATGCAAAACCTTTTGAAGTGAGACATACTAAGCATATAATTTTGCTTAAAGATCTCTTTGGTATATATATATAGGTTTATTACCTATTCTATTCATGCTAGGGGTTTGAGAAATAAAGATATTTCCTTTGACGATCTTTTCCTTGTTAGATGTCTTATTGAAGGCATAGATGTTGAGCCAGGAAGATGGCTTCAATGGAGGTTTTGGTTAACTAGTGACAGTGTTGCTGGTGCCTTATATGGGGGAGTGTTTATCACTAAAATTGCTCATCACTTTGGAATCAACTTAAACAACACTCCTTCCATTCCACCTTCTTTCCTTAATGATAACCTCTTGAGAAACTCTAGACAATTCAAGCTTTTTAGAAATTCTTGGATTTGGAGAGACAAAGTAGAGATGAGGATATTAATAAGGAGATATAATAAGATTTAGAAGACATTGAGCACATTGGCACTCATGGTCTTAAAGGTGTTCAAATTGAAAAAGAAATCCCTCAAGAGCATGTTCCTCCTCAATGTTAAAGAAAAAGGGCAAAAGGACCTTCTACTTCTCAAAGGGTTTATGAAGAACCCACTTGAGTTGGAGGATTTTTTTCATCGTCTCTCCATTATTGAATCCAACTTCAACAATAGGTTTGATTAAGTGGACACAAGATTTTATCATTTTAAGAATAGGATGGATCATATGGAGTATAATTGTTATCAATTGCATGCTCTTCACAAAATACAATGCACTTAGACTCCTCATCCTCCTCCACCTCCTTCTCCATAAGATCAAAATTTTCTTAGTATATGTTTGGTTTATTTACTATTTATTTTCAGCTTTTTAAGCCTTGAGATGCTAGTTTATGTCTTGCGTATTATTATTTATGTTTTTCATTTACAATTGATTTTCCAATATCATTGTAATTTTATCTTTTTTAATGCAATTTATATTTTGCTAAAATTTCCTTTTGCATTTTGACAAAGGAGGAGAAATAATTAAGTTTTCATGTGTATTTAATTAAATTTCTTTTCAGGGAAAGAATTCTTTTTTAAAGGATGTATTTGTGTTAGCAATATAACTATTTGAAATAGGGGGAGAACATTATCTTACATAATTTTGTTTATGCATGTATAGTAACATTATAAGTGTGGCTAGTTTTTTCATATGTGATAAAGTCCTTATTTTGCTTACTTTGTTTATGTATGACACAAATTTTATAAAAATTTGGTGTATCTTTGTTTTCATTGCTTTGGTTATTGGTCCTTTAATTCCTATAGGATTTCTTTTCTAAAGGATTTCTTCATTCCTTTAGATTTATTACCCTTTATATCTCTCTCTTTTTTTTTTGTCTTTGACAAAGGGGGGAGAAGAAGCTATGTGATAATTTGTGTTTGTGATATGCTAAGTGCTATATGATTATGTATGTTAGCTAGCTAAACTCTATATGATCATATGATAGTGATTGTTATATGTACTATTTTTGTGATACATTTTAGTAGCACTACATGCATATATATTTGAAATTATTTTCTTAATATTACCTAATATTGTTTTTCAAAATTATCATGCTTTCATGCTTGTATGTTTTTAAAACATTTGTCATGTTAGGCCACTTTGTCCCTCATGTTAAATTTTATGTTGTTTTTATTTTTAACAAAAGGGGAATAAAATATTATATTTTATGCCTCAAGAGCCAAGTCTCTACGGTGCTTGATCAAGCAATTTTGCCAAAAGAGGCAGTTCTCAGTACAAGCTGCCCTCACAATTGTGAGGAGTAGGCTTTAGTCATGAGGGTAGTAAAAATAGGCTATAACGGCTATTTTCAAATGCAATGGCTAGCAGACTTGCTCCTCATGACTGTGAGCAGTGTTTTGACAAAAATAAGTCTAAGATAATTCAAAAATTAACAAGAGATGTTAAAGACATAATCAATGCATCCAATAACCATAATCTAAGTTTTTTATCTATATAAATAACTCCTGGAGTTCAATTAAAAGTTTAAGAAACTTAGTTATTGATTATACTCTCTTAAGAATTCAATTAAGCTCCCAAAACTCTCTTCAGTTCATTTTATTTTTATATAACTCTTATGAGAGTCAACGAGTATTAGAATAGATATTCTTCTTCTTCTATTTTCTAGTTTTAGAAAATGGTAAGTAAGATTCTATTCTAAAAAGAATTGGTTTAAGTGTTTAGCCATTAAAACACTTAGGAATTTGGTCTTTGAGTGAGCCTTGAAAAAATCAAGTTGTAAGGTTAAAAGAGTGAGCCTCAAACTCCTGTGTAATCTCAATCTTATGAATAAGATTGTAGGAATTGAAAATCCTAACTTGGGGATAAGTTAGGTGGAGATGTAGGATTGTTAAGAATCTGAACTCCTTCAATTCTTATGTTTATCATTCTTCCTTCTCAACATCCTTTAAATTCTTGCGAAGAATTCTTTAATTTCCATTTACTATTCATTTACCTTATTCACCCCCCCCAAGGCATTTTCAATTCTAATGCCCCTAAGTATGATGAATTTAAAGTGATTCCATACATTGATGAATTTAAAATAAGATGTGACACCTGTTAAGGATGTCAAGCATACATTGTATGCATGAGACTTATAAATGATATATCCATAAATGTCCAATTTGAGTTTATATATCCATATATGCAATAAGATTTTTTTTTTCAAATAACACATATCACACACCACAAGGCTCACAGTATCAAGTAGTTCACATCTTTCCTTATATTGTTAATATACAATACACTAGCCTTAATGCAAAATATGAAAATTTACTAAACATGCTCCATTCTAGAAAAACTGAGGATGACCTCATGCTGACCCACTTAACACAATGCTAGTGTAATGGACGAAATTATTTCTTCAAAACCGACTACCATTTTTCTAATCTTGAAAAAAATAATGTAGAGGAGCAAGCTTACAACTCAATAAAGGAATAATATAATATCCTATGAAAAATCACACATTCTAAACATGCAGTACAATTAATTATCCATCCATTCAATGTTTAGGTATGAATTTATCGTATGTACAGAGCACAGTATTTCCTTTTGGACAGTAATGAACTTGTGAATTATATGTAAAACCAAAACTTCTTTCATTTATTTATGGATCCCCATACGCACACAGTCTACCATAATCTTGTATAACATTTTTCTTTAGCCTTTTAACGGCATAATAAGGGGATTTCATAACGCACATAGTATTGCCTTATTCACAAGTAGCATTGCATCCTCATACTCATCCAACCATATTTCTTATATATATATATATATATATATATATATATATATATATACCACTTCATTAAAAAATTTACAATAATATATAAAAAATATACCCATATCTCAACATGGCAAATTCAATAGTGCAATTTCACTAATATACCAAAAATATACCCATATCACAAGATAGCAAATTCAATAGTGCAAATTCACTAATATACCAAAAATATACCCATAGCTCAACATGGCAAATTCAATAGTGCAAATTCACCAATACACAAAAAATACTTAACTTAGCAGATTCGAAATGCAAATTCAAAAATATACCAAAGATTTCATGTTATAAGTATCAAAACCATATTCTCCAGATTAATAACATCATAAGGCTAAATTACTTTGCAACTGATTTCACATCAATTGAACATATATAGAAAGAGAAACATTAAAAACAATCTATTATGGTCAAGCTGTCAACAAAATTAAGCAACAAAAAGTATTGCCCAAATTGGTCATCAAGACAGCAAAATCAAGCTTAAGTTTTTTATAGGAGTAAATAACACCCCATTTTCAGTTATAAATCTCTAAACATGGCTTCAACAAGTATTTTATTCTCACCCAAATAGGACATCCGAATTCAGCAACCACCATTTATATGTACAATCTCATTCATATATACAATCTTATCTTAAAACAATCAACCATCAAAAAAATAATCAAAATTAGCTTCTATCAATTGGAATATACATATTCCTTATAACCAATCAGCTTAACAAATAAATTTATAATTACTTATTTTATATGCTATATTTACATAGAACATTAGGTTATTCTCCTACCTTTATTACTTCCCTTCCTTTGCTTGCATTAATATATGTGATAGCCTCATTTCCATATGGTTTAGCTAAAATAGATTATAATTCACTTGTTTTTAAACATCCAAAAATAATGGAATCTCATATAGCATTATAACATCACTAAACTACCTAAACATATGAAATTACCAACTATAACATATTTAATAGGGTGAATTTAAAACTTCACCAATAATTCTATAAAATGAATCTCAAGATGAAAATTTTCAAATCACTAACATGTCTAAAGTAATTTAAAATTGATTTTACTTCAATTAGAGTTGTATAGAGGAAGAACCCTAAGAAATAATCTACCATACTCAAACCAACAATGGAAACTGAGCAATAAAATGTTTCCTCTTATTACACTAATATAGATTCTAAATTAAATAGAGATAAAGAGGAAAAATTTTAGATAACTCATTAAAGTTTCTATATCATCAAAGAACACTCAAATTAAAGCTTCCTAGCTCAAGATATGATCAAAATAATAATACTAAAAAACCAGTTCTTAAGAGCCTGAATTCTGTATCTTCTAAACATTAACTCAATTCAACAAAAACATTAAAATTACTTACCAAATAAACCTTTAAAGCCTTTTAATATGAAGATTATGATCTAAAATAAATTCAAAACCTTCAAATTTCACTTGAAATTCAGGTCTCTATTTTTTTTTTTTAAGAAGAAGAAGAAGAATAAGAAAAACACACCCTCCTTCCTTCCATTTTCTATTGCATGCCTCCTATTTTTTTCTTCTTTGAATAAATGGATGCCATATACCTACTCAAATCCCTACATCCATCATTTTGTTTCTAACACAATCAAGTATATATATTTCCATACATCAATTTAAACCTTTAACTTCCTTTTTTTTTTTTGGTTATGGATTTAATTGTAAACATTAGAAATAATCACACATATCTCATGCATTCTTTATGTCTACATGAGATGCATGTTATGCAAATAAATGTAAACACATTATATGGGCATTACATTTCTCTCCTCCTTAGAGAATTACATCCTTAAAATTAAATGTCACTCACCAATCTCAGAAAATAGGTAGGGGTATTGAACTCTAATGTCCTTTTCCACTTCCCATGTACCTTTTTTAATGAATGTCGACTCCACTTAACTTTTACTATTGGAATTTTTTTGTTACATAACTTATTTATCTGTCTATCAAGAATTTCAATCAATTCTTCTCTATAACTTAAATCTTCTATCAACTATAATTCTGATTCTTGTAATACATGGCTAGGATCATATTTATATCTTCTTAACATGGAAACATGAAACACATCATGTATCTAAGATAATTCTTGTGGCAGTGCTAATTTGTGTGCCAAATGACCAATTCTCTCCAAAATCTTATAAGGGCCAATATACCTTGGATTCAATTTTCCTTGCCTACTAAATCATATAATGCCCTTCCATGGTGATACTTTCAAGAACACTTTTTCACTCATATCATACTCCATTTCTCTTCTATGCTTGTCCACTTAACTCTTTTGTCTATCTTGTGCAACCTTTAAACCCTTTTTGACCATTTGAATCTTATCCATAGTTTCTTATATCAATTCAGGACCTTTTAATTGTCGCAACCCTTCCATATCCCAACAAATAGGAATTTTACATTTTCTACCATATAAAGCTTCATATGGAGCCATACCAATACTTGAATGATAACTATTATTGTAAGAAAATTCAATTAATGCCAAGTGTTCTTCCTAATTCCCTTTAAATTCAAGCATACAAGCTCTTAGCATATCTTCTAATGTTTGAATTATCCTCTCTGATTGTCCATCTATCTGGGGGTGAAATGATGTATTGAAATGTAGCTTTGTACCTAAAGCTCTTAGTAAACTTCCCCAAAAATGACATGTAAACTGTGAATCTCTGTCTAACATAATTAATGTTGGCACATCATATAGTCTTACAATTTCTAACACATATATTCTAAATAATTTATCTAGTGAATCACTTTGTTGCATAGGCAAAAAATGAGCTAATTTGATAAGTCGATCAACAACTACCTATATGGCATCATGCTTCCTAAAGATTTAAGGCAATCCAAAAACAAAGTCCATTGTTATCTTTTCCCATTTCCACTCTAAAAGAGACAATGGATTAAGCTTATCAGTCAGTGCCTGATGTTCAACTTTACTTGTTAATATGTCAAACATTTTGCTACACATTTTGCTGTATCTTTCATCATTGTCAACCACCAATAAAAAGGTCATAAATCCATGTACATTTTAGTGCTTCTAGGATGCATTACATATGATGCATAATGGGCTTTATTTGGAATTTCTTCTCTCTCAATTTCCTTATGTTTGGAACACAAATACATCCATTAATCAACAACATCCCATCGTGCCTTAGTGCAAACTGTTCATTCTTTCCTTTTTGCACCCTGTCCTTCATTTTTCTTAAATGTGGATCACTCATCTATTTTTCTTGAATTTTACTCTCCAATAAAGGCTTAAGATGCATACTTGCAATAAGTATATCATTCTAAAGTATAAATTCTACATGTAATTTTCTAAGCTCTACCAATGACCTTACTGCCTGACAAGTCATTTCAGGACTTCTCTCAATGGCTTTCCTACTTAAAGCATTAGCAACTCTGTTGGCTTTTCCTAGATGGTAATCTATGGTACAATCATAATCTTTTATCAACTCCATCCACCTTCTTTGTCTCAAATTCAACTCCTTTTGTGATGGAATATATTTTAGACTTTTGTGGTCAGTGAAAATCTAAAATGTTTCTCCATACAAGTAGTGCCTCCATATTTAAAGAGCATGGATAATTGCTGCTAATTCTAGATCCTGAGTCAGATAATTCAGTTTATGACTCCTTAACTATTTAAAAGCATAAGCAATAACTTTTCCATTTTGCATTAACACATATCCTAATCCCTACTATGATGCATCTATAAAAATTACATATCCACCATTTCTTGATGGCAAAGTTATAACCGATGCAGAGATTAGTATTTTCTTCAATTCTTTAAAACTTTCCTCATATTTAACATTTTATTTAAATATCACAATCTTCTTCATTAAGTTTGTTAATGGTTTGGCAATGATTAAGAATCCTTCAACAAATCTCCTATAATATCCAACCAATCCTAGAAAACTTTATACCTTTAATACATTTTTAGGAGGCTCCCACTCCTTTACGGCTACAATCTTTAAAGGATCAAGTTGTACACCTTTTTTAGAAACAATATGCCCAAAAGAATGCAATCTCTTATAGCCAAAACTCATATTTACTAAATTTTGCATAAAACTGCTTTCTCTTAAAATCTACAACACTATTCTTAAATATTCTTCATACTGCTCTCAAGTTTCATAATAAATCAATATATCATCAATAAACACAATGATAAAGAAATCAAGATACATCTAGAATATTTTGTTCATTAAGGACATAAAAGTAGTAAGAGCATTTGTTAGTCCAAATGGCATCACAATAAATTCATAATGTCTATATCATGTTCTAACTGCAGTCTTTAGTATGTGTGCCTCTAAAATTCTTAGGTGTCAATATCCAGACCTTAAATCAATTTGGGAAAATACAATTGCTTCTTTTAAATAGTCTAAAAAATCATCAATTCAGGGCAAAGGATATTTGTTCTTTATAGTAACTCAATTTAACTGCCTGTAATCAATACACAATCTTAAACTGTCATCCTTCTTCTTTACAACCAAGACCAAAGCTCCCCACAGTGATGTACTCAGCCTAATAAACCATTTTTCCAATAATTATTCCAACTGCTTCTTTAATTCTTTCAACTCTAAAAGTGTCATTCTATATGGTGCAATTGATATTAGTGCTACCCTAGGTATACTTTCTAGCTCAAAATTAGTCTCTTGATGTGGAGGTAAACCTGGTAGTTCTTCTAGAAATACATCTACAAATTCTTTCACTACTGGAACATCCACTACTCCTGGACTAACTTTGGATATATCTATCACATTGGCCAAATAAGCTTCACACTCCTTTTTAATCAAATGGAAAGCAGTGGCAGCTGAAATTAAACAAGTTGGGATAATTTTTCTTACAGCCATAAAAACCATTTTTCTTTGTTCTATGATCTTCATAATCATTTTGTTTGACAATCCACTATAGCATGATTTCTAGATAACCAATATATTCCTAAAATAACATTAAATTCCTTAAGTTTTATCATAACTATATTTGCATGCAGTATAATCCTATATATATAATCCTATATATTATCATAGGACATGATTTCACAACCTTATCTATAATTACAATACCCCCAGCAGGCATTGATACACAAATATTATACCTCAAAGGTTCTACATTGCTATGGTTTTTCAATGGAAATTCATAGGAAATAAATAAACATGTTGATCCTAGATTAATTAATGCATAAGCATCAAAACTATAGATAGAGATTATACCGGTCACAACATCAGATGTAGAAGGTGCTTCTTGTTTTGTCACTACATATACTCTAGTTTGAGGCAATGATTGTTGAGGTTAGCCTATCTATCTAGCCTGTACCATATTAGAACCTCCTCCTCATCCCATTCCTCTACCTCTTCCTTTACTCACTCCTTCCTAAGTCATATTTTCACCCATGTTACTCTACTTGTAACCTAACTCTCACTGGCTCAGTTCTTACTCCAATAATCTCTGGCTATATGCCTCGGCTTACCATAATGAAAATAAAGTATCTACCTTTGTCCCTAACACTCTCCACCATGAAACCTACCACATCTAGCACATGATGCATTGTACCCCCGGCTAGTTGAAACACCTTCCTCACCTCTTTTACACTCTGCTCTACTCTAATTGTAACCACCTCATCCACTACTACCCGATGTTACTATGGTAGACCTATTCATATTTTGATGGCTAACTCCTCTCCTATAATATCTACTCCCTTGAGGCCTAGAACCTCTAAAAGAAAAATCTCTTCCTTTTCTTTTTGAACCACCATACTCACTTATCACCTTTCTTTTCTTTATTGACATTGCATCTTTCTCAATCAAACACTTTTCCACCCTTAATATAACCTCTAATAAAGAATTATAACTTGGTGGCTTTAAGGAAATCTTTTGTCGAATATCCATGCTCAATCCCTTCTCAAACCGTCTTTATTTTACATTTTTTGTAACCACTTCTTCTAATGCATATTTTCACCTCCATGCATCTCATATTCTAATATAGTCATGTTTTTCTGTTCTAAGCTCAAAAACTCCATTTTCTTTCAATCTCTATACATTATTTGTGTATATTTATTTGTAAATTCCCTAAGGAAGTCATCCCAAGTCAGGGTCACATGTTTGTTTTTACTTCTTGGAATCATATCTTACTATCATACCTCAAATTTGACTATCCCCATAAAGGTCCAATGATGAAATGAATCTTTAAAAAACTAGAGTCAGCTCATTTATAACACCTTTGAAGTGTGCAACCCTAAAACCCTAACTGATCCCACCAATGTGCAAATCAATCACTGAGCTAATAAGTTGTGCTCTGACCTTATGAAATTCAAATAATCAGAATAATAAGAGGTTTATTTCTAGAATCTCCTCTCATAACATGCAACTTATTGACTCAGTGTTCATTTCATCAGATCGAGACCTAACTTTGTTAAAAAATAAAAATTAATTTTGATAAAATGAAATTCATAAACACATCTAAAAGTCTCCAAAATCTCTAGAAGTGGTCCTGGAATACTCCAAAATAACCTGAGGATTAGCATGCGTCGCCTAGAAGTGTGCATGCAGCCATGAACACCCCTAAGTGTTACACGCTAAAATCAAAGCTGAATCATACTAAACGAACTTTGAGAACATGTCTAGAAGGCTCTAAAATCTCCAAAAGTGGTCCTAGAATAGTCCAAAACACCCAGAGGGTTAGCGCGTGTCGCTTAGAAGTGTGCAAAAACACTCTTAGGTGTCATGCATTAAAATTGAGGCCGAATTAAACAACATGGACTATAGAAATGCATTTGAAAGGCCCAAAAAACCCTATGAACCAACTTTGAAAAAGCCCAAAAAAGCCCTAAATTGAGTGTGTAACGTGTGAAAGTGCACATAACCACACGCGAAAGCATATGGCCATATGCCAGCCCATGACCACACACCAAGAGTGCAGTCACAAGCACTTCACATGGTCACACACTTTGTCCTAGGGACACACACGTGACCATGCCTATGCCCCCCTCTTCCTCATATTTTTCACTATAAATATGTACCTCCACACCCTATTTTGAGGGGGGAGCAAGAGGAAACATACACACACACTCAAAAATTTGTCCACTTGAAAGCACTAAAAACTTGCTTTTAGATAGTTTTAGCTCTCCCAATACATTTTTCTTAGGTCATTAGGTCTCCCTTCCACCAAACCTAGCCTCATCTTTGTCAAAGCATGCTTTAAACTTATACAAACTAGCATCATTCTGCACATCATTTTAAACCTCTCAATAAGGAAAGATTGATAATCCCTTAAAGTTAAAGCTTCAAAACCCACACAAGGTCAATTGAATTTAAGGACCCCCACATAATCATTTTAGAAGATTTATTTTATCATACTGCATTTTATTTTATTATCTCTAGCATTTATGAATATTATTGTGCTTATGTGATGAGACTGGTAATTTGCTTATTATGTGAATAATTTAGACTCTATTTTTTACTCATCTCATGTCATCATTTTACATCCTCTAGTTTTAAAAAGTGAAATCATGCCGTAAATATCAATAATTTGAAAAGTTCATTTTTCAAACTAGAGTCATCATATTCCCAGCCTAGTGATGTCACCATACATCCCCTATATTGTCATCATATATCATTATAGCATAAATAATCACTGCAAACATACATGACTGTGTACATTTTGCTCACCCTTTCAAGTGATTGAGTGTCCATTGCTTATCCTATTATTCATGTGATCGGGCAAGCTATGTGCATAGTCTTGTTTACCTTACAAGTTCGTTACACCTAAGCTAGATTTACTTCTCCGTGATCCTTTTTTTCCTTTTATGTGTATTTTATTAGGAAAACAGTGTAATAATGATATTTCAGCTTTATCATCTTCCATTATCTAATGTACTGTGTGAATGCAATACAAACTATCATTGCTAAAACTAAGGTGTTATGGTAGCTATACATTGAATATTATATGATGAGAAATAGTCAAAAAGTATATGTGATCCCCCGAACCTAGAAAACTCTACTAGGGGCAATACTCATTGAGTGACCCGATGTTGTCCCTTTCTTTTCTTAAATTTCTAAAACTTGGGTGGTAACTCCATAAAATCTACAATGTGTCTTGTTCCTCCCGAGACTAATCATTTGTCCCTATTTGGTGAAGTTGCCATGTCCCATAGACACTTGTAAGCTAAAAAGCCACAAAATAAAAGCACCAAAAAAACACAAGTCGATCACTCATAGTGGCGACTCCACTAGGGATTTCTAAGTAAAAGAGATCAAGTAAAAAATGACTATTTCTCATGATTCAATACTCAATCACATAGAGCCCCACACCACTACATTTGCACTACACATCACACGTGCACCACTAGTACCTAAAACCTTAATAATATTGAATGACATTGTGTAAGCACCCAATTTTGGGATGCAATTGAGCACACATGCGATGAAAGCCCCTATAATGGAAATCTAATCAAGAATTGATCTCTAGTGTCAAGTTTTATGATTTAAAGGACTAAATTACTATGTTTTGTGGATTTAATAGCAAAATTGGTTTTTCAAGGATTTGAATGCAAAAATTAAAAAATTTTGAGGACCTTTTTTATAATTTAATTTAAAAAATGAGGATCGTCCGACATTTAATGCCGATCGGTATTATTTAATGTTGACTAGCATCACATAATGTCGATCGGCATTATGCAATGCTAACCAACATTATAGGATGAAAATTGGCATTCCAAAGTGCTGATTTTTGCTAAAAATTTATTTTTTACGTTGAAATTTCATTTTTTTCATCATTTTTTAATTTTTTTCATTGGTAGAGGACACCACGTGTTCCTACGTGTGCAAGTCTTTGATTTTTTTTTAAAACTCTATCACCATCCTATTATCTTGATTTTGAAAGTTCAAAAATAAAAATCCAGCACAACTTCCCTACGTGATCACAGGGGTTGGAGGTTGCTAGGCTAGGCTTTAAAAGCCAGAAGGAAGGAGGCAAAAAAAGGAGAGGAGACCCTAAAGAAGTAGAGGCTGCAAAAGAAAAAAAAAACCATAGTTATTTTCTTTACTATGCAAAAAGCCACATACCTTAACTCTTCATTTTTTTCATTTTCAAAACCTTTAAGAAATCAACAAAAAATACGCGCTTTGCTTTTAAAGTTTAGAAAATCAAGAAAAAAACAATAGAGTCAATCTCAAAACAGTGATAATCCCAATTTGAGGGGCATTCAAACGACATTTGCATAGCATCTTTTATTCTTTTTCTTTTTTTATTTTGATTTGATTTCTTTGTTTTATTTATTGATTGAGTCGTTACTTATTAATTTTTTCTTACGTTTTTTTGTTTTGATTGGTGTTCTATGGTGCTCTGGATGTGAGGTTGGTGATGTGAGATTTTGGCAGTATTGAAGAATCCATGGGATGCCATGTACTGAATTTTGTGAAATCCCTCTAGAATTTAGGTTTAATTATTTTCTGCAGTATTTTGTTCATTGCTTTTATTGGGTTGTTATTAATTCACTTTAATTTTCTACACTGCAGTTTGTAATAGCCCCAATAGAGGGAAATGAGTGGAATTTTAATTCTCTGCACTAAAAATATATTAGTAATCTAGGCTCAATTTAGTAAAATTCAATTAAAATCAATGATGGCAGTAGATTAATTTTAGGGTTACATGAAATTGAATTAGGGTTTTTTAGAAAAATCACATAAATTGTTGTTTTGATTTATTTTTTGGTATGTTTGTTGAATTGGATTTTATTTTTAGTTCACATGCCTTTTGGGCCCCAAGCCCACAGTAGGATCAACCCATTTAATAAATAGGCTCAAAAATGGTTTTTAGGTTTTAATTAATTTAAAATTAATTTAGGCTCATTTAGGTTAATTAGATTTAGGCTCATTTTTAATTAATAAAATTAACTTAGACTTTAGTCTAGCCCACTAAATGTATTTTTATTTCTTTTTAAAATTAATTAGACCTTAGGCCCATTTCTAGTTAATTGAAATTAATTTAGATTTTGCTTAGCCCATTAATTTCATTTTTTTTAAAATAAATAAACTTACGCTCCATTTTTATTTGAGTTAAAATTAAGTTAGATTTAAGCCCACTTAATAATCTAATTTCTTCTTTAAAATTTGTAGACAATAGGCCCATTTCCTTAGTTAAATTAAAACAAGTAGATTTAGGCTCACTAATTCAATTAAAATATAGACCCATCTTTAGTCCATTTTACTTGTAAATAAAATATGTAGAATTAGCTAACTTTAATTAATAAAATTAATTTAGTTTAGACATAGGGACGCTGCCTTTCATATGCATTTTTACATTAATTTTATGAATTGTTGCCTTTGGGTTAAATGGATGTTTAATTAGGGTTTAAATAAAATTGCATGTAATTAGAGAATAAGATAGTAATTCATAAAGTAATTCTAAATGAACACGAGACTAAGAGAAGTTATTATTCTATTCCCAGAATCTCCTGGTTGTGGTGTTATCTTTCTTTTAGAGAATCCAGTATCACCATTTCGATTTGTCCCAGTTATTACCCTAGGTGGTGACTCCTCATCTCCATGCTATGTCTTTGTGATATAGTAGTGTGTTCCCTAGGACCTTGAGCCCAAACAATGTCACAGTTACTAAAATCTTGGGTGCGCGCTAAACCCTGTCGTCTAGAGTGGTGACTCCACTGGGTATAAGAGATACTGATTCTACTTGTGTTCTTTAGAATTATTTTATTAATTATTATTTTATTCTTGCATTCATTATACATGTCCCTATTAAACCAATGGTGTTGGTTTATGAGTCCCTGATTCCACTAGCTTTATAGAGTTGTAAATTGGCTAACCATCACTCTTAGCCTTAACTAGGTTCAAGAAAGATTATCGGGCTCATCTGACCAGAGTTTGTAACCCAAGTGCTAAAGGGGGGGTAATCTTCTCTCAAGTTTGCAAAGGATGTTGGGTCCCTCTAACCTTGGCCTATAACTCAAGTCTTAAAGGAGAGCATCTTGCTAAAGGAACCTTAATTTTTCACTGAACCCTAACCACATATAATGGCTTAGTAACTTCCTCTAGGATTTACCCAAATTGCTTGTGTTTATTTCCATAAGGTATTTATATCTATAAAAGCCCAAGCCCATACTTTTAAAGCCCACTTAGGCTAATGAAAACTAGGCTAGACCTTTATACCTAGAAATACTATTTCTATGCTTTACTGCTTTGAGAAGATTTGGCATGCATGTCGGTTCTTGATATCCCCTATTGATATTAAGGCCAAGACCAAAAATCCTAGGAAAAGAGACTCACCATTGAACATGTGTGTAGGAGGAATAAGGTTGGAAGGATGAATGTTGTACACTTGATTGATACTTGATATTTAATACTTGTTACATAGCACATGCATACATTTCATCCATCACACTAACATTTTGTTTTACAGCCATCGTAGACTCATCTAGGTCTTCTCTTATTTAGGGATGGAAAGGTGGCAGACTAAGAAGAACATATATGAGTCCTAAGGCCATAGCAAAAGAAATCCTGCATAGACTGGAGAAGAGTCATATCAATCTACTTTACTTAGAAGCTAAAACAACTATGCCTGAACCTATAGAGATGGAATAACAACAAGGAGGGAACTGGACCTTAGAAGACATTAAGGGAGCTTTAATGGATGACATAAGAGCAATGATGCACGATAAAATAAGATAAGCCTTAGATAGGTTAATGCCACCAGCCGCAGCTACACCTACACCCGTTGGCGTAATTCCACCTGTTATTGTTGTGGAAGATCCACCTGCCAAGGGGCAACCATTGAATGTTGCGAGGAATGTGCCTACTGTGGAAATGAAATATGAGGATGTGGAGAACCTTTTGGTAGAGAAAGCCAAGAAAAAATCACTTGAGCAAGTTCAAGAGTTGGAATCCAAGCAAATGAAAGAAATGACTCAAAAGATGTCCAAAATGGAAGAATTGATGAGAGGATAGGGCATTGGATATTCGATTGACTTTGATAATGTGATGCAATTTGAGGAAGATAAGCTGCCTAATAGCTAAGATCAAGATGCCATAACTGTAGAAGTTTGATGGTATTAGATACCCAAGGATCCACCTTAGTCAATATACAACTACTATGAGCACCACTAAGGTCCTTTGTTTGTAGTTACCAAGTTGTTTGTACTATCCTTTAAGGGTATGGCTATTAATTAGTATCATGGGTTAGAGAAGTCTATCTGAGCTGACTGGAGAGAATTGTGTACTACTTTTCTAAAATAATATGACTATAATACTAGGCTTGAAGTGTCTATCAGGGATTTAGAATTAACCAAGTAGAAGCCTAATGAATCATTTTTAGATTTTCTAACTAGATTCATGAATAAGGCATGATTAATTAAGAACAAGCTAGCTGATAAGGATCCAATTAGAATGATTATTCAAAATGTGTCACCTAATTTGGTTGAAAGGTTGCAGATGATTAACCCTAAGCCATTTGTAAACCCTTATAATGATGGTTTATAAGCTGAGCAGATTGAAAGTGAGAAAAAGAGGATTGCTAAAAGCACTAGAGCAAGAAACTATCCAACTGGGGGCATACATCAAGCAAGCACTAGCCAAATTATGGAAGTGCATACTATTTAACAACCAAAGAGATTCTCCAATTTTAACCAACCTTTGTTAAAAGTCCTAAAGCGTCTAATACAAAAGAGCTTACTTCAACCTTTACCTAATCCAAACCCACCAAACCTAAACACCCCATGCTATAACCCAAACATGCACTGCAAATTCCATCAAAACCTCTAACACTCCATAGATAACTACATCTGCCTCAAACATGAAATCCAAAACCTTATAGACTCTGGAATGATCATAGACCCTGAAAACCTAAGCACCAAAAATAATCCTTTCCCAAACTACCAAAATGTACCATCCCCAACTACCATGATGATCAACTCAAGAGTTAGTAAGGACGAAGTGCTAAGCTCCTTTGAGGACCTACACTTTAAAACCAATAAAAAATCTCCTAATGCCCCCAAAGATGTGGAAAGAACAAAAGACTTATTAGGTCAGCCTTCAATCAAGTTCGACTATAAGGTGTTTTATACTAAACCACCTTTTTTTAACATACCCTTCAAGTCAATTGTGCCTACAAGATCCGATGATGAGTTTGATGATGAGAAGCTGCTAAACAAGAAAGAAAAATGCACATTTCAAGTACAGAAAGTTGAAGTCATGGTGACAGTTGGCAAGAAGATGCAAGAATAGTTGTTATGTCAGCCACTTGAAGGACAACTACCTTGAGACCCAGCATCCCTAACATCTAAAATAGGAAATAATTTTTCTTATTATCTTCTTTGAATAAAATTTTAGTTTCTTTAGAACTTGTTTTGTTTTAGTGATCAATGATATGAATTCTGATCATGCTCAATTATGTACTGTGCATCCTAATGATACTATACTTTATAATATTGATTGCATTTGCATGTTTGACATAAATTCAATTCAATTAGATTCATTTAGCATGGGCACAAATGTAAATTCAAAGAATATTCATATATCACATGATATAACTTTTGAAGATAGGAAATTTGAGGAAAAAATAAAAAGAATGATAAAAAAAAGAACAAACAAAGAAAAATAAAAAAGAACAATAAGGTAAAAATTAGAGAGAAAAATTCAGGATTGGCTGATAACAGGAGTTGTATCATGTGATGTAATGAATGTTCTCATTTTTTCCCTAATGAATGATTAAAATTGAATTTGAAATTTTTGTTCAAATATCGCATATTTATCTTTGTCATATTGCATAAGTATCTGAATGGAAAGACAATACATAATGAAAGCTAAATCAGAGCTATGAGATCACTATTCTTAGTTATGTTTTCTCTTTTTTTACCACCCCTCTGTGATTCTACTTGTAAGTCTAGTGTCTCTTTGTACCTAAAGAATTCATGTGGTCCAATAATTTGCAGTGCAACTCTTGCTTTATAACTATCATCAATCATTGCACCAACATCAAGCCTCATATTCTACTTAAGAGTTCTTCAAAGTGTAAGTCCAGTTGATTTCATTATTAAGAACTTACTTCAGTCAGTTCACCCACTCCTCTACATCTTAAAGGCATGAGATTGCAATTAATAAGGTTACTAAGTCAAAGGATCAATAACAACAGTGAACAAACTGGGTCTCTTGCACACATGAAGAAAAGACCATGAGAATAGTTTGAAATTTAGGGCAAAATGTAATTCTAGGGGAAAATTATAGAATAATAAGTTTGCATTCAAAGAGAAAAGATGGAACACTAAAGTATAAGAGCTAGTATAAGAGATCTCGAGGCAGAAAAAAGCATAGATATACATCAGTTATCATACAGCAAAAGCAATAGCAAAAAGAAAAGTTCAATGGTGCATTCGTCAATCGCAAGCTCTAATGTAAAGCCATAGACCCCACTTGCCAGCCGGGTCATCAGTTTAATCAACTACATCAGAAGCTCTAACATCAAAAGTACCAACATTGAAGCATTCAACGCTCAAAGCTATAGGATGTTGATAAAGCACCTCATTCTTACACTCGAAGATTAGCAACATAGCTCTGTTCCAAACAGGAGACCCATTAGGATCATGCATGTCATACATAACATACAAACACCTGCATACATTTATTATGAAATACTCACTTTGCATAATAAAGTCTTTGAGCTTAGGTGAGATTATGCAAATACTTTTCTTCTAACATTCAAAATTAGTGTTGTAAAAGTGCAGAAAGGTAGTCAAAATGTTCATACCTGAAGGAAAAGGGTAACACTATCAAGGTGAACCTAATACTTAATGGGACTTTACACCTCAAAAGCCTAATGGGCCCATCCAGTAAGGGAATATCACTGATAGTGATACTTGCATCTTGGCAACCTCAAAAGACTAGATAGGATGTTCAAGCTCCTCATATTCAACATCCATCTCCATAGTCTCACCTAGAGCATCATCTAGAATATCTCTCCATAACAGTTAGTAGTGTAGGGTATGGAATATGGTGACAAGAAGGTCCAACATGTCAACAATACATTTGTCAGCCCTATAAAAGGGAAGAATGCACTCAAAACCTAAAATGAATGCACTCTAAAAAAAGTTATTTGATCATGAAATAAAATCTCTAACTCCTGAAACCTTTTTGCAGGAAATATCAAGAAGAGGAATGCTCTACCATAGCATTAATGGAATGGCAGAAATACAAACACAGCCTAAAGCCATAACTTTACTAAGGGAGCATCATGACCTGTGACCAGAAACATCATCATCATAATTAAAAAGGAAGAATGCAATAGAAAAACATTGCATTTTGAAAAAATTTCTTCACTTGCAAATAAACCATACTAACTCATGGTATTTTGTGCAGGGAAAAATAGAACTCTATTTCCTTAGATTCTGTAATAAAATACAATATCAATAATAAAATCCCCAAATTGAAAGTAAATTCATCCACTTCACGAGATCATGTGCGAAAAGCCTATCTCATGACCTTTAATGATAGTGTCATTCTTTTACTAACCTCGTAGAATTCAGATGAGTAGTTAATAGTTTTATGTTGAGAGTTTATAAACTCTAATCAATCTAATGCCTATTTTGCACCTAAATGAGGGGAAGAAAATGCAAAGAAAAAATATACGGACTTGCAGTATAATTTTAGAGTATCTTTTTAGTCTTTTGAATAATAAATATGCATATAATCTACTCCAATGCTCATAAATGATTACGAGTACAAAATCCCTTAACAGTATCCACGCTGAGTAATATGAGAAAGACGAGGGAATACTAAAAGGAGAATCAAAATAAGAACAAACATAATCTACTCCAATGCTCAAATATGAGTAAGAGTATCAACATGAAACCTCTGGCAAAAGAGGACCATGCCAAAAACTGCTCTATTTACTCCAATGCTTTATAAGAGGATGAGTATCCAAAAGACCATTCCAACGGTATCCATGTTGAGTAATATTAGAAAGGTGGGAGAATACTTAGATAAGGAAGAAAAGCACAAAAAATAATTCAAAGGCTATTTTAATACTCAAAATTTGATCTATTTATGCTCAATTTCCATAAGTTTTATTCTATAAATTCTCCCTAAAATTAGGTATGAAAGTAAGCTCTTCACTTGGCAAAAGATATGCTCTCAGCATAAGATGGTTAATGATTCCTATAACCTTTGCAAATGGCAAATAAATGACAGTTATGAAAATCAAAAAAAAATAGTAAGATTCATTGAGTGCACACTATCTCATGAAATAGTGATGAATTTTCTCATAAATTTTTAACATTATAATGTACTTTAGTATATTCATCATGATTGAAACTAACTTCAACAAATCTATAGGAATTGTAAATCCAGAAAGAAGTGCACCCAACTTATAGAGTTGGTTAACATAGCAAAATTCAAAGTCAATCAGCAAAAAATTCTAATAAGTCAACATAAATAATTTAAAGCATTCAACTCAAACAACCAAAAATGAAAATTGTGAGCAATTATGGATTGTAGCATTATTAAAGCATCTTCAGTGAGCAATTATGGATTGCAGCATCATCGGCTAGCAACGAAAGGGTTGCAGCTAATTATGAGCAATTATGGATTACAACATTATCAATGAGCAATGAAAGGGTTGTAGCTAATCATGAGCAATTACAGATTGCAACATCATCGGTGAGCAATGAAAGGGTTGCAGCTAATTGCGAGCAATTCCGGATTGCAGCATCATCAGTGAGCAACGAAAGGGTTGCAGCTAATCTTGAGCAATTATAGACTGCAGCATCATCAATGAGCAATAAAAGGATTGCAACTAATCATGAGTAATTATGGACTATAGCATCATCAATGAGCAATGAAAGAGTTATAGCTAATCACGAGCAATTATGGATTATAATATAATCGCATAAAAGAAGTCAACACTAAATGACCAAGTGTGGTGTATTTCAATTCAGACTATACGACCAAGTATAGTCGATATTGTACGACTGAGTGCAATGTGTCATTTTAATTTAGACTATATGACTGAGTGTAGTCAATATTATACGATCGAGTGCAATGTGTCATTTCAATTCATACTATATGACTGAGTATATTCGACATTGTATGACCGAGTACATTGTTCTTCTTTCATTAAAATCCTTCTAACATGAATTTTCAAATTATTTTATCATTAGACACTACACAGTAGTTATAGTATTATTGCTAGATGTTATATAGGAACTATAGTATGTTTTCAAATAACGAGTCGCTAGACATCCCATGGGGAATATAGCGAAATGCATAAGTTTCACTATATGTTCCCTAGGAAATATAGTGAAACATATCAAACATAGCATCTGCTTAAAATTGCTCAAAAATTTACGCATCAGCATGTCAATTAAGATACAATAAAGTACCCTAATTGTTTCTTCAAAATTGTGTGCTACTATTACCTTACCATAATTTATCAAGCAAACAGCGATAAAGGGAGGTAACTGCAAGCACCCAATTTTGAGATGCAATTATGCACGCGTACGATGAAAGCCCCTATGATGAAAATCTAATCAAGAATTGATCTCTGGTGTTGAGTTTCACAATTTAAAGGACTAAATTGCTACATTTTAAGCATTTAATGGCAAAATTGGTTTTTTAGGGATTTGATTGAAAAAATAAGAAACTTATGAGGACCTTTTTTGTATTTTAATTTAAAAAAATGATGATCAACCAGAATTTAATGCTAACCGACATTACGTAATGCCAGTCAACATTAAACAATACCAATCAACATTGTAAAATGAAAATTAGCATTCCAGAGTGTCGATTTTCGCTAAAAATTGATTTTTTTCATCATTTTTTAATTTTCTCATTAGTCCAGGACACCATGTGTCCCTACGTGTATGAATCTTTGATTTTTTTCAAAATAATATCACCATCTTATTATCTTGATTTTGAAAGTTCAAAAATAAAAATCCAACGCAATTTCCCTACATGATCGCAGGAGTTGGAGGTTATTAGGCCAAGCTTTAAAAGCCAGAAGGAAGTGAGGTGAAAAAAGAGAGGAGACCCTAGAGAAGCAAAGGCTGTGAAAGAAAAAAAAAACCATAGTTATTTTCTTTACTGTGCAGAAAGCCACATACCTTAGCTTTTCATTTTTTCATTTTCAAAACCTTCAGGAAATCAACAAAAATACGTGCTTTGCTTTTAAAGTTCAAAAAATCAAGAAAAAAAAACAACAGAGTCAATCTTAAAATGGTGACAATCCCAATCTAAGGGGCATTCAAATGGCATTTGCATAGCATCTCTTATTCTTTTTCTTTTTTTATTTTGATTTTATTTCTTTGTTTTATTTATTGATTGAGTCATTACTGATTAATTTTTTATTGTGTTTTTTTGTTTTGATTAGTGTTCTATAGTGCTCTGGATGTGAGGTTGGTGATGCGAGATTTTGGTAGTATTAAAGAATCCATGGGATGCGATGTACTAAATTTTATAAAATCCCTATATAATTTACGTTTAATTATTTTCTGTAGTATTTTGTTCATTGCTTTCACTAGGTTGTTGTTAATTTGCTTTAATTTTGTACATTGTAATTTGTAATAGCCCCAATAGAGGGAAATTAGTAGAATTTTAATTCACTGCACTAAAAATTGATTAGTAATATAGGCTCAATTTGGTAAAATTCAATTAAAATCAATGATAACAGTAGATTAATTTTAGAGTTACATGAAATTGAATTAGGGTTTCTTAGAAAAATCACGTAAATTGTTGTTTTGATTAATTTTTTGGTATGCTTGTTGAATTGTGTTTTATTTTTTGTTCTCATGCCTTTTGGGCCCTAAGCCCACGATAGGATCAACTTATTTAATAAATAAGCTCAAAAATAGTTTTTAGGTTTTAATTAATATAAAATTAATTTAGGCCCATTTAGGTTAATTAGATTGAGTCTCACTTTTAATTAATAAAATTAACTTAGACTTTAGTCTAGTCCACTAATGTATTTTTATTTCTTTTTAAAATTAATTAGACCTTAGGCCCATTTCTAGTTAATTGAAATTAATTTAGATTTAGCTCAGCCCATTAATTTCATTTCTTTTAAAATAAATAAACTTACGCTCCATTTTTATTTGAGTTAAAATTAAGTTAGACTTAGGCCTATTTAATAATCTAATTTCTTCTTTAAAATTTATAGACAATAGGCCCATTTCCTTAGTTAAATTAAAAAAAAAAAGTAGATTTAGGCTCACTAATTTAATTAAATGTAGACCCATCTTTAGTCCACTTGTAAATAAAATATGTAGAATTAGCTAACTTTAATTAATAAAATTAATCTAGTCTACACATAAGGACGCTACCTTTTGTATGCATTTTTACATGTAATTTTATGACTTGTTGCCTTTAGGTTAAATGGATGTTTAATTAGGATTTAAATAAAATTGCATGTAATTAAAGAATAAGATAGTAATTCATAAAATCATTCTAAATAAATACGAGACTAAGAGAAGTTAGTATTCCATTCCCAAAATCTCCTGGTTGTGGTGCTAGCTTTCTTTTAGAGAATTGAGTACCGCCATTTTGCTTTGTCCCAATTATTACCCTATGTGGTAAATCATCATCTCCATGCTATGTCTTTGTGATATAGTAGTGTGTTCCTTACGGCCCTAAGCCCAAACAGTGTCACGATTGCTAAAATTTTAGGCACACGCTAAACCCCGCCGTCTACACATTGCCACCATGATTCAACTCGAGTCATGGGGCAATGAAGATAGGTATTATCTATTAGTGATATGCACTAGGTCAATCATGTAAGACCATATTTTGACTTTATCATTTTATTTAATAAAGAGGCATTTTTCATTATCATTTTATGTTATGATAATTACTTTCATAGTCAATTCTTACTAAGGTCATCAAGCATGTGACTTGGTAGTAAAACCTTTAGATTAAACATGAGTTCTATTCAAATTATCCCTAGTCATAACAATGTATTATGGCTAGTGTGGTGTTGATTAATGATTATGTTTTATTAATCATGAATATGTGATATTAAGTTAACTCATAGGTACTTATTTGAGAAATAAAGTGTTGGATTGACCCATCATGAGAATACAACATAGATAATTGTCATAAGTAATTCTCATCATAGTAATATTGGCTTAGTCCTCTAACCTTGAAATCACTATGGATTTCTACATAACTGTTTTATTTTTTGACATAATCTTACATTATCTTTAACCAGATAATGAAATAGGTTGTTATTCGGTATAAAATGAGCTATGTGAGAGATGTGAGTGATTGAGAAGGAATTTGTCTCTCATTTAATATGAGTAAGATATCTATGGGCCCCTTGATAAGATAGACTGAGGAAAATGCAAAGCCATGCTAAAGTAAATTGATAAAGAGTTATCATTCTCTATCTAATTAGAATCAAGAAATTATATAATTGAATTCTATAAGGATGACATAATCTAAGCCTTATATTTAATTAAGATAACATGTGACAAAGGGACTAGAATATTCACTGTATATTAGGTTACGTCGGATTATTGACTTCACATTACTTGGGTAGTCATAATATCTTGCTAGAGGCCACTGATGACTTGTAGGCCTAAATAGAGACTTAAGGCCCACTACCAACATCATGTGAACCTACAGGGTCACACACTTTGAACAAGCCCAAAACAAATATGGGTTTAACAAGCCCAAATGAGCTCTGTGGAAATAAATAAATAAAATATTTATTTATTTATTTAAGGTAAAGGTTATCTTAAATAAATAGAATATTATTTCTAATTTAATTTTAAATAAAATCAGAATAAGAATAAGTGAGAAATTACCAAAAGGTTGTTTTGGCAAGTGAAACCCCAATTTAAATGTCTATAAATATGTTATATTCTCTAGGGTTTTATAAACTCTCATTATTTTGCCACCAAATTCATTTTCACTCTTTTAGAAAACAAAACATAAAGTTCCTTTTAATTCTTGATTTGTGAGAAATCAAAAAAAAGGTGCTAGCACACAAATATTCATTTTCAAAATCAAGGGATGTTTGTGTGGACACTTATGGAGGACAGATTCTTTTGGAGACGTCTCAAATTCAAACTGCTGAATTAAAAGCTTGAGGTAGGGTGTCACCAGAGTGAACCTTCTCTCTTCTTTCCAGATTTCTTGCCTCTTCTATGTTTGTGGTAAGAAAATGAAAAACCTAGATTTAATAAATTAATTGAATTACTTAGATCCAGGTTTAGGTTTATGATTCAAATTTTATTTTTTTTGCTACATATGGAAACTCAACATTATCACCTTTAGTCTTTACTCGTGCATTCACTAAACTCATTTGACCAGAGTCTGTAACCCAAGTCCTAAAGGGGGGCAACCGAGTTATCAAAAGAATGCTAAACTTGCTTACCAGACTCTATAACCCTAGTCATATGGGGGAATTCTCACTAAAGGAACCCTTAGCCTTTCATCTTAACTCAACTCATATAGATAAGCCAGTAGTAACATCCACTAGGATTCCACCAAGTTGTGCATGCTATCTTTGTCCTAACATTGTTCATTTGACCTAATATTCATAAATGACATGATTCTCCTAGTGTTTATCACTGAATGAAGTCATAATGTCAATTTTCATAGAATGTTTATGCTTAAACCCATATGATTCTCATCTACTTCATGCAAGCAATGAGGGATGAAAGAATCATTTACCTCAGCTTGAATAGTCTATGCTAACTAACAAAATAATGACATCCCTCGATGATGGAACCTATGAGATGTTGTCCATTTATTTTTATCATATCAAATGAATGGGTTAGGAATTCAACTAGATTATGGACCTTTATGTCAACAAAATCAAACTATAAACTATCGAATGATACTTTCATGACTCCTGGTAAGCATATCGAATATCGATACGGGGCAAGAACTCAGACCCCCTTTTGATTGACCTTGGCCCTATGCATATGAGTGCATACAGGCTCTGGACATCAATTAATCACCACATTGGCATCATGTGATTTCCTCAAGTATGTGTTGGTATCATTCCTTAGTTTACCCTTTAGTTCTAATCCATATAAATCAAAATAGCCTAGTTCTAAGAGCAGAATAATAGTCCCCCGATGACTATAAGTTCAAAACCCACCTAGGAAAGAAACTGAATGACCTCGTGGAGAAATAAGGTTGGAAGCAAGAGCTTGCTTGTGATTGGTTTGTTCACTATGCATGAAATACTAACCAACTCTCAAGATTAATCATACATACATAACATACATGTAGATAGCATGAACTAGCCACTATTTCTTACAGCAATGATCATCTTTCATTATAGGGTTTTGCATCTAATCCATGCATACATGCTCACCCTTTTCTTTTGCAGGCACACGTCATGCATCATTCATTTAGGTAACCTTAATAAATATATAAGAATATAACATTCAAACATAAGTGACCAAGAAGATACCTCCTATCAACAATTTGAAGACAGACTAAAAGAGGGGATCCAAAAATTACTCACTGATGGTACCATAGCCAAAATCCTCCAAGCCCAAATCAAGGCCAAAAAAAACCAAAGATGGGAATAATACACCACTAAATGAAGCTTTTGAATCTATTCACCCCAGGGTAGATAAAGCAAAGGATATTCCATGCACTCTAGTTCAAGCTGATTATGATAATGACTACTATCAAGATCTCAAAAATGCACCAAAATTTGTAAAACTTACTAATATAACCAAGCCTGAATTGGCAAAGGAGGTTAAATTATTGGCTAATATAATGGCTCAATTGAAATTCACCTTCAAAGATAAAGGAACCCATGGCTCCAAAAGCTTCACTGACTTGGCATTGTTCAAAGTTGAACCACTTCTAGATGATTTTAAACTACCAAACTTTACTAAGTTCGACAAAATGGGGACCTAAGGGTCAATCTAAGGCAACATGCTACCTTCATGGCTACTACGAAGCTTACAAAATCTTAAATTGTTTGATTTTTCTTCACATCACTAGAGGAAGAACTGAGAGCATGGTTTTCAGGATGAAATTCAAAGTGATTGGCTACTTTTAACTCAAAGTTCATCAGGCAGTATAAGTACAACACTTAGCTAGATATCACTCGTAGAGATCTTGAGATGATAAGATAGAAACTCGATGAAGCTTTCTTTGTTTATATTACAAGATGGTGGGGAAAGGCAGTCAAAATGAGAAATCATCCTCCTGAAGATGAACAAATAGAGCTGATAATCAAAGGGCCATTACCACATTTCAGAAAATAGATGGTTTTTTCTCATTATCTTTACTTCAGAGCTCTCCATCAATCTAGAATCATAATTGAAAATAAGGAACCTAAAAACACCTTCCGCTACAATACCCAATCAAACATCCAAAACACCTTTACTTGAGCCATAGAAATAAACCTAATCCAACCTAACACTCAAAATCCACCATTTGTTAATGCCATTAGACCACCGAGAAAGTTCTCAAGCTTCAACCTCCTAATATCTAAAGTATTCCAAAAACTTCAATAAAAGAACCTCTTACAGCCACAAGAGCCCAAGCCTCTTCCAAACCCATTACCCCCTTATATTGACCAAAACATGTTCTGCTACTTTCACCAAATTCCTGGTCACACCACTAATGCATGTTGAACCCTTAAGAATGCAATCCAAGACCTCATTGACTCTAGGAAAATTGACAACACAGAAAAATAACCCAGCATCAAGACTAATCCTCTCTCAAACTATCAAAATATGCCTCCACCAACCATTAGCATGATTTCCTACAATTTACCAAAAAACCTTATCGAGCAATCAATCGAAGCCATCCAAGAAACCCAAGATAAACTCTTGAGCCTCATTCTTGAACCTCATGACTTTAACAAAGATGAATAATGTCCTTCTGCCATTGAATACATTTTGATGCCCTAGAAATTCCTCCCCTACTTAATGATGCAAAAAAGAGCCAGGGATACAGCTCTCCCTATGAATGGTGAAGTGATTAATTGCCCCTACTCATAAGAAGTAGACACAGGCAATGGCCATGGAGTATAGGATTTATTGGTCCAAACATTTGGGAAGTTCAACTATAAAATCAAGTACATAGCACCTCCTACTACCCTAGCACCTCCTACTACCCACACCCACTTAAAAGACATAGTACCCTTAGGATAAGGAGGAGAATTTGACAACGAAGATGGGGTGGATAGTACTATTCAACTTCAGAACCTGCAGGTCATGGGGATCGATGTTTGGTATGACTCTGATGATCCTAAAATCATTGTCTAAAACCAGAATAGCAACATAAAAGTAAAAAAGCAAGCAGTTAAAAAGGCCTCACTAGCAATCAACCATATGACTCGCAGCTGGTGAGTATATCAAACCCTTGAGAAAGAAAAAGATCCCCCTAAAGGAAAAAAGGTGACAAGTGATTAAGCTCCAATCAAAGAGGAAGACACTATCCTCAAATAACTTAAGAAGACTCAGGCACAAGCTAATATCTAGGACCTACTAATGGCCTTCAAGAAGCATAAGGATGCCCTAGTCAAGGCATTAGATAAGGCAAACATCGCCATTGATGCCTCACCCTGTGAGATGATAGCCTCTCTAATAAAAGCTCCCTCTAATGCAATCACCTTTTTGGACGAAGATTTACCCCTCGAGGGAAGGGTGCATAATCATCCTTTTTTCATACAAGTAATTGTAAAGTCCAAAAAGACTTTATACGTTATGGTGGATGATGGATCTACTATTAATATTTGCCCCCCGAGGTTGCTACATAAGTTTAGGATGAATACTGAAAACCTGGAAGAATTCAATGTGGTCATACGAGCCTATAATGATTCAAAAATGCCAGTCATAAGGACTTTCAAAGTAGGAGTTATAATGGGTGATATTGAATCAGTAAAAGAATTTACCATCCTGGACATCCCTCCAACTTTAACCATGCTACTAGGAAGACCTTGGTTCCACCCACTAGGGGGCATACCCTCCACTGTGCATCAGAAGATCAAGTTCCCTCTAAATGGAAAGGTCGTTACCATCCTTGCTAAAATAAATAACATTATTTTCTATTTGAATGTGGTCCCACCAGGATTTTAGGTTTCTGTAATCAATAACAATCATGTTAATCCCAAAGTTGTTGCTATGATGAAGAAGATGCAATATCTACCTAGAATAGGATTAGGAGGAAGGAACATTAGGGCCACAGAATTCCCTAACTTCTAAGGACTAACTAACAGATACAGTCTAGGGTTTAATCCTAAAAAGGACACTGGAGCTAAGAAGTTAATTTCTTTTGTGGTTGAAATCTTAACCCAAGTCTACCAAGGACAAGCTGAGAAATGGGTAAGCAACAGGATCGAGAAACTAGGGTTTGAGACCTTTAATGACACCCTCAAAGGAAAGCACTGACTAGATATAGTCACTGAGACTGACATCAATGAGCTGATGAAAAATCTAAAGCTAGAGTCTGAGAGTGAGACTATCAATTATGCTTAAGCTACTGTCATCCTCAAGTCAAGCATTAATGACATCCTATTTGAAGACATTATTGATGATGATCTTTATACATTCTCTTTGTTTGAAACTAATAATGTAATGAACTTTAAAGTTAATATAATGAATCTGAACCATACATTCTGCATATTTTGAAAGATGTTACCCCTGAAGAGAGGAGAGAAATTGAAAAAATATTCAAAAGTATTTACCTAGATGTACAACGATATGCTTAATATTGATAAAGACATTACTCAATACTTAATCCTCACCAAAAATAACTGCAAATTAGTAAAGCAAAAACTAAAAAGGCTCATACTAGAATGAGCCCAACTAATGAAAAAAGACATCAAGAAGCAAATTAAGGCAAAATTCCTAAAGATATTAGACTATCCAAAATTGTTAGCAAATGTGGTGCTAGTACCAAAGAAAGATAGAAAGGTTAGGATATGCATCAACTACAAAGATCTAAACAAGGCTTGCCTAAAAGATGATTTCCCACTACCTCACATAGACATATTGGTTGACAGTGCCACCACATATGCAATGTACTCCTTTATGGATGGATTCTCTGGGTACAATCATATCCTAATAGCCATCAATGATAAAGAAAAGACAACTTTCAACACTTATTGCTACAGAGTAATGCCCTTCAGTTTAAAGAATATGGGAGTAACTTACAAGAGAATGGCAACTGTAATGTTCCATGATATAATACACAAAGAAGTGGAAGTGTACATCGGTGATATGATAGTTAATTCAAAGACCAGGGAAGAATACCCATCCAATCTTAAAAAGTTCCTCAAAAAAGTAAAAAAGTACAGTCTCAGGCTTAATCCAAAGAAATGCATATTTAGGGTCACTTTAGGAAAAATGTTAGGGTATGTTGTTAGTTAGAATGGGATTAAAATGGATCCAGACAAAGCAAAAGC
The DNA here is from genome assembly GCA_947683625.1 of Mallotus nudiflorus. Lineage (NCBI taxonomy): Eukaryota > Viridiplantae > Streptophyta > Magnoliopsida > Malpighiales > Euphorbiaceae > Mallotus > Mallotus nudiflorus. The sequence goes on from CANTUR010001074.1 coordinate 143,169, forward strand.
AATCAAATAGATGCCAATGCCAAAATAGAAAAAGAAATCAAAGGGTTTCTAGGGAAACTATAATTCATTAATAGATTCATCCCCAAGTTGATAGTTATGTGTGAACCAATCTTCAACTACACAAAAAAGATTAGCCAATTGAGTGGAACGAGCAATGTCAGTTAGTATTCAACGAGATTAGAAACTACCTAACTAACCCATCGATTTTGAAACCACCTAAACCAGGGATATCTTTAACCCTATATTTGGTTATCAAATATAGGGTTAGCCCAAGAGGGAAAGCAAGAGGGAGAACAATGTTAGCCTAAGAGGGAGAAATAAAAATAGAACACGCAGTCTACTACTTAAGTAAGAAGATGTTACCGTATGAGGAAAAATACAGCCAAGTCGAGTAGATATACCTTGCAAAGGTATGGCCAATAAAGAAATTCAAACATTTTTTTCAGTCCTATAGAATTCAGGCTGTGTCTAAAATCGATCCAATGAAGTACCTCTATGAAGCTCCCTTACTGGTAGGAAAACATGCCAAGTGGCTCATGTCATTAATAGAATTGGATGTGTAATACCTTACTAAGAAGGCAATAAAGGGACGAGCAGTAGTTGAATTTCTAGCTCTCAACCCCATTCCAAACTTAGAAGAAATCTAACTAAACTTCTTGGATGACTTCAGTTCAGCCATCAAGAGGATGGCGAATGTATTTTGACGGAGCAGTTAATTAGTTCGGCATAGGAGTCGGTGTCATATTACAATCTCTAGAAGGCACTGTGGTACTAATTACCAAAAAACTCAAGTTCAAAGTCATAAATAATAAAGTAGAATATGAGGCATGTGCACTCAAAATAAAAGTACTAATAGCCCTGAATGTTATACAAGTAGAGATCTTCAAAGATTCCATGCTAGTAATCAATCATGCCACATAGGAGTGGCAATTAAAAGAGCAACACTTAAAACCTTACCTAGATCACTTGAAGTTACTCACCATGTCCTTCCAAAAATGCATATTCATTCATCTCCCCAGGAACCATAATCAAATGGTAGATGCACTTGCTTTCCTGGCTTTAGTATGCGAAGGACCATCCAAAATGCCCATAAATCCTTTAATCCTACTCAAACCAGGACAACCCTATTATAAGAACTACAGAATAGTAAAGATAGAAATAATTGAAAAACCCTGGTTCTACAATATCCAGAGATATCTGAAGGGATAGGCCTATCCCGATCAAGAAAGTGAAAAAGATAAGGCAGTCATCCAACAATTAGCATTAAAATTCACATCACACCAGGGTGTGTTATATAGAAGAGCTTCAAATGGGTTACAACTCCAATGTCTAGATGAAACTAAAGCTACAAAAATAATAAAAGAAGTACACAAAGGTGTTTATAGTCCATACATGAATGGAGCAATCCTAGCTAAGAAGTTAATCAAACAAAGGTTCTTTTGAATGACGATGATGGAAAACTATATCAAATTTGTGAGGGAATGCCATAAGTTTCAAATCCATGAGAATTTCAGCCACCTTCCCCCAATAAAATTACACTACATCTCCTCTCCATGGCCCTTCTCAGCATAGGGATTAGACATAATTGGGGAAATCCATCTAACAGCCTCAAATAGACATAGGTTCATCTTAGTAGTAGTGGATTACTTCACAAAGTGGGTCGAAGCAAAATCATTCACAAAGATAGGAGCTAAGCAAGTGGCTAAGTTCATCAAAAGAAATTTATTTTGTTGATATGGGATCCCCCATCACATCATCTTTGACAACGGTGTTTAATTCCAAGGGGACGTTAAAAAACTACTAAGGAATTATAAAGTGGAACATCACAAATCTTCTCCTTACCAACCACAAGCAAATAAGGCCATCAAAGCTACAAACAAGAACATCAAGAAGATTTTATCAAAGATGGCTCAGACTTATCAAGATTAGGCAAATAGATTATCATATGCCTTATATGGATAATGAACAATAATCAGAACTTCAACCAGAGCAACTCCTTTCTCACTAGTATACGGGTCAGAAATAGTAGTTCCAGTTGAAATAGAAATCAAGTCTTTGTAAGTAGCAATTGAATCTAAATTACTAGAAGTACAATGGGCTCAACAGAGGCATGATAATCTCACTCTCTTAGATAGTCAAAGGCTTAAGGCTTTATACACCACACAGTTGTATCAGGCTCAACTAGCTAAACCCTTCAATAGAAAGGTGAAACACAAAAGTGTAAAGGCAGGAGACTAGGTGCTAAAGCAAGCAATACAGAACGTTCCAGACCCTAGAAGGAAATTCATACCAAACTGGGAAGGCCCGTACTTGGTCAAACATGTCTTATCAAAAGGAGCAATCAAGCTAATGGATTCTAAAGGCAATGAATTATGTGAACCTATCAATACAAACCACCTAAAGAAGTACTACATCTAGAAAAAAAAACTTGCTGAGTTGAAAACATAAAAATAGCTACTTAAGTAAAAATTAGGGACTTCCCGCTAGGTTGAAAACCCTACATAGGAAACCTAGGCAAAAATTAGGGAAAGAGAGAAAATTTTAATGAGAACATGAGAAGGCTAGTTAGGAACAGGGGTATGCTTAAGTTTGAAATTTGTATAAATGAACCTATGCTTTTTGTAAATGATTTTAGTGAAATGAGAATGATTTCAGTGAAATAATAATGATTGTTAATTTATGCGAAATGTCTTTGAAAAGTGCAACACATTTTATCATCATGAATTGCATCAAACATGCTTTGCATTTTCTTTTATTACATAACCACAATTTTTGCTATTTTCTTTCAACTCTATCCTTGAGATTAACCACTATCGTTAAAACCTCTAAAAAAAAGCTCAGCTAGGTATGAAGAGCTGCAAAAAGAGACACCCTAGGAAAAAGAGGAAAAAAAAACCCAGCTAAGTACGAAAAGCTCCAAAAGGAGATGCCTTAGGCAAAAGAGGGAAAAATAAAAAAGGTAGACAACATCACCAGGCATAGCAATGGCATATAGCAATAAGCATATACACTATAGACATCATTATACATGTATCATATAGCACATATGGGACAAATGCCTATATACAACACCAAGAGTCCATGACCTTAGGAAAATAATACAACAAAGCAACTACAAGACAAAAGGCCGTACACCTAGCCCCTAAAACAACTACATCAGTCGTGGTTGCCATTAGAAGTAAGCATCAATCCTGCTCAAGCATCCTTATCATCTTATTCAGGCTCCTCATCATTCATTATGAAGGATGTTAGCCGTGACTCCAGCTCACCAATATGATTATGATAAGTTGTGCACTCCCACTCGCACTGGTAGCAAGCATGGAGATGTTCAGCTAGTATTGCATGAAAATTGCATATCAAACACACAGACATAAAACATGTGCATAAATAAATAGGTATAATAAAGAAGGCAAACCCTTTAATTACTCATAAACTTTGTAAAGTGTTAATGTGCACTCCCTGCAACAATATACCAATACTAGCCAGAAGAGACAAGGATCTATTAAAAATAAGCAAATAAGTCAAGCACCAATCATCAAATAGGCGAGACAAAGGCAAAATAAGTGAAATAAAGCATGAACATGGGAATCATCAAGAGGGATAACATCTGACTGAGGAAAGCCAGGACGAGGCAAATCAATATACACTCCTCTACCAAAGATGTCCATCCTAGATAAAACCAAGGATGACCTAACTGCCAAGTCCCCAAGAATGACACCACTAGAAGCCACACCACTAGTATGAGCAGTCATCTCAGTACAGAATGTGCCCTTAGCCTCCTTGAAATGAGATTTTGATCTCTTCCAGCAAGATCCCTATCACTGTAGGTAAGTCCACATAACCATGTCAATTACAGCTTATTACTAACAACGTTTGTTACATGCTTGACAAAATAAAAATAAAACCCTACCATATCAGAAGACGCAACTCTTGATGATCCATATGATGGCCCAGTCCTCAAATCCAAAGGACGAGCCTAATCCACCTAAGGAGGTGGAGATAGAGGAACAAAGCCGCTAGCCATAGCATCAATTAGCTGCAAGATCAATGTATCGGCATAAAGAGATCCTCGACCCTCTAGGAGACTCTTAGAAGGATATCCTATCATGGTAGTAGTAAGCTCGTCCGTACTAAGCTCATGACTCCATAACATGTCACTAGGAGGAGGAACAGGGACTCTTCTTGCAAATGGACCATCCCACTAATGATGGATTCGCTCACCTAGATACCACACCTTGCCAGTAAGGCCAAGGAGCAACACTCATCTCTTTGTCAACTAATATGTTGTTACCATCTCTGCCGACCAATCTGACCTCGCTACCCACTAGCGAAGGAGAATTTTCTTAAAAGGCAAAAGTGAATAAAAAATCTCTAAAAAATGAAACAACCAACACAACAAGAATCAAGCAAGCCTATCCAGCTGATAGCCTACCTATGTAGTCCTAGGCCTCTGCATAATCCTCAATTAAATTAATGGTCTTCCTAATCCAACTAGAATAATGAGGAAAATCAGCCTCCAGGAGATTCTCAATAATCAGAAAAGGGAGAAACCCTGAACTTATAAACCTAGATCTATCAAATTAGAACTTAGAAAATCAAGAAAAATAAGCAAAAAATAAAGAGTCAAAGGATGTATACAAGAACTCTTACTCACATCTAGCATAAATAAGCATTCGTAAATCCTCAAGCCACCTTGGCATGCTACATCTAGACCCAAGTACATATAGGCAAATGTAGCAGTACCCTTGTAATACCTCGATAGGTTGTCTAGGTCTCTTAGGACAGGCAACAACCGCAGACTACCTGTACCTAAATGATTCAAGCAGATGATATCACTCCATAAATAGAACAATAAGCAATGAGCCAGCTGCTCCATCGAAATAAGATCAGTATTATACATCATTTGCATGGTAGAGACAAACTTAATGTAATGAGTAAGGTATGAACAACCAGACTCCATAGGGGTAGGCACCCCAAGCAACTCTATGATGAGGCACCTCCTCACCATCGTAGAAGAACACTCCTCATCACTGAAGGGAATAGGCTCCCTAGAAAAGCTCAGGCCCATAATAACAGCAAAGTCTAGAGGAGTGATGGTTATTTCTCTAATCGGCAAGTGAAAAGTATGTGTCGTGTCCATACACAACTCAATCAATGCGTATAGAAATCTAACTCTATACATACGAGTCATAAAAAAGTATAGCAATAATCGCATCAAAACCCTTTCCTACAAACATCTGCTTCACACATAGTGGAAGACCCTAATAGTATGTGTTGACCCTATTGAAGCTACCAGGCAACACAGTAACAGACCTACAAGGCTATAAATAATAGGTACACTAACAAGAATCTACACAGATAATAAATGCTAACACATCTTTTTTCTTTGCTATTTAACAGGATCAAGATGATAATAAGAGCTAAAAAAAAAGCATCACGTCAGGCACTAGTAGACAATCAAAAACAAAAATAAAGCAAGAGCTATTAGGCTTTAGCACTTATAATAAAAATGTGGATTAATAGTCATAATAAAAGCTACAAAACTACAACTATGACAACCTCAAATCGAAAGACATAACAAATACAACAAAAGCTAACAAACAGTAAGGCAGCCTAGATAACTAAATAACTTTAGGAAGATAGAGGATAAAGGAGGACCTACCTGGTGACAATTAAGAGCCCAAGCATGAGTCTCCAGACTATGAACCATAGGAATTAGGTCCCCTCGAGAAAGCCTAGACGGCTGAGAGCCCTAAGCACCATCAGTACTAGTCCTCGCAATTGAAGCCCCAACTCTAGTGGCCTCCATGAAGTTACCCTTGACATCTAAAAAGATATCCTCCAAAGCCATAGGAATGTTAGGGAACTCCATCATATGCAAAGAAAAATAAAAATTTAGAAGCAAAAACATAGCAGAAAACACCCAAAACTTGAAAAAGGTTAAGAAAAGATGGAAAACACTCAGAGAAGGTCAAAAGAAGCTTTCCTATACCTAAAAAAATGCATGTCTTAACAATATTAGAGAGGGGGAGGCATGCGGGCAGCCACACGCACTTTCCCCCACCACGCACTCCCTATATAGTTATACACACACTCTAAGACTTTGTACACTCATTTGTCTAGTCCTAAACCTCCATTTGAGTATAAGACATGCACCAAACTCATATAAAAGTACACTGATGTGGACTACATCTGTCCAAAGACATCATATGCATCCTCACCATTTTCAAAAAACTCAGCGCCTCCTGAAAGAAGAAAAATAGGGAAGAATCACTTAAAAGATATCCTAACAAAAATCATCAAAAAAATATCTACAACATGACGAGCATCATTATTACTACATTATCACTGCATCATATTGCATCATCACCGACCAAGACTAAAAGAGAAGGACACATTACATTAACCACAATGATCACAATAATATGTTTACCTGACACCCAAAGAGGTTATAGTGGCAGTATCTATATGTTCGCCTAATACCCAAAGAGATTATAGTTGTAGTATTTATCTGTTCGCCTAACACTCGAAGAGGTTATAGTGGTAGTATTTATATGTTCGCCTAACACCTGAGGAGGTTATAGTGGTAGTATCTATCCATTCGCCTATAGAGGTAGTATCTTTTTGCCTATGAAGGTAGTATTCTTTTTGCCTAGAGTTGTAATATCCATTCACTTATAGAGGCGGTATCTTTTCACCTATAGTGGCATTATCTTTTCACCTAGGGTGGCAGTATCCATTTGCCTATAGAGGCAGTATCCATTTGCCTATGGAGGCAATATCTTTTTGCCTATAGTGGTAGTATCTATTCACCTAACACCCAAAGAGGTTATAGTGGTAGTATCCCAAATAATTGAATCACAATAACACAACATTCAATTAAGTACCTCTCTAGAAAATGATTTTTTGCATCTTTGCATTTGCTTCACTTGTATTGACACTAGAGCTAGGTGATTGCACAGCACATGCGAAGCAAAGGAAAACTGTCATACCTCAAATTCGACTATCCCCAAAAAGGTCCAATGACGAAATGAACCTTCAAAAAGACTAGAGTCTTCTCATTCATAACACCTCTGAAGTGTACAACCCTAAAACCCTAATCGATCCTACCAGTGTGCAAAATCAATCACCGAGCCATTAAGTTGTACTTTGATCTTATGAAATATGAATTTTTAGAACAATAATAGGCTTATTTTGAGAATCTCCTCTCGAAACACGTAACTTATTGAGCTTGTATTTATTTCATCAAATCGAGACCCAACTTCGTGAAAAATGGAAATCAATTTTGATAAAAAAAAAACTTTAGAAACACATCCATAAGGCTCTAAAACCTCTAGAAGTGATCACGGAATAGTCCAAAATAATCTGAGGATTAGCGCACATTGCTTAAAAGTGCGTGTGTAGCCACGAACACCCGTAAGTGTCATGCACTAAAATCAAAGTCGAATTAGAATAAAAAGACTTCGAGAACACATCCAAAAGGCTCTAAAACATCTAAAAGTGGTCCCAAAATAGTCCAAAACACCCTAAGGGTTAGTGCGTGTCACTTAAAAGTACATGTCAACACCCCTAGGTGTCACATGCTAAAATCAAGGCTGAATTAGACAAAATGGACTTTGAAAATATGTCTAGAAGGCCCAAAAACCTTAAGAACCAACCTAAAAATAGCCTAAAAAAGCCCCAAATTAAGTGTGTAATGCATGAAAGTATATATAATCGCACGTGAGCATGTAGTTATATGCACTTCGCATGGTTATGCACTCCGTCCTAGGGACGCGCATATGACCACGCCTATACCCCCCCTCTTCCTCACATTTTTCACTATAAATGGGTACCTCCACACCCCATTTTAAGGGGGAGAGCAAGAGGAAACACACACACTCAAAAATCTATCCACTTAAAAGCACTAGAAACCCGCTTCCAGACAATTTTAGCTCTCCCACTACATTTTTCTTAGGTTATTAGGTCTCCCTTCCACCAAATCTAGCATTATCTTTGTCAAAGCATGCTTTAAAGGTATACAAACTAGCATCATTCTACATTTTGAACCTCTCAACAAGGAAAGCTTGATAATCCCTCAAAGCTAAAGCTTTAAAACCCACACAAGCTCAATTGAATTTGAGGGCCACACAATCATTTTAGCACGTTCATTTTATCATACTGCATTTTATTTTATTGTCACTATCATTTATGAATATTATTATGCTTATGTGATAAGATTGGCAATTTGCATGTTATGTGAATAATTTAGACTTTATTTTTTTCTCATCTCATGTCATCATTGTACATCATCCAGTTTCAAAACATGAAATCATGCCATAAATATCAATAATGTGAAAAGTTCATATTCTAGACTAGAGACATCATATTCTCGATCCAGTGATGTCACTATGCATCCCTTATATTGTCATCATATATCATCATAGCATAAATAATCATTGTAAACATGTATAATTGTCTACATTTTGCTCACCCTTTCAAGTGATTAAGTATCCATTACTTATCCTGTTATTCATATGATCAAGCAAGCTACTTGCATAGTCATGTTTACTTTACAGGTTCATTACACCTAATCTAGATTTACTTTTTCGTGATCCTTTTTTCCTTTTGTGTGTATTTTATTAGGAAAGTAATGTAATAATGATATTTTAACTTTATCATCTTCCATTATCTTATGTACTATATGAATGCTATATAAATTGTCATTACCAAAACTAAGGTATTGCAGTAACTATACATTAAATATCGTATAATAAAAAATTGTCAAAAAGTATATACGATCCCCCAAACACAAAAAACTCTACTGGGGGCAATACTCATTGAGTGACCTGATGTTGTCCCTTTCTTTTTTTGATTTTCTAAAAATTGAGTGGCGACTCCATAAAATCAAAAAAGCATCTCGTTCCTCCTAAAACCAATTATTTGTCCCTATTTGGTAAAGTTGTCAAGTCCTTTAAAAACCTATCAGCTAAGAAGCCACAAAATAATAGCATCAAAAAAACACAGTTGATCACTCACACCTACCAATATAAAGTTGATTTTCTCAATAATGATACAATATATTTCAACTTTTATTCTGGTGTGCAGTCTAACCTATCTAGCACCTTGTCAATTTCCCTTAAACATTCCATTAATACCTCAGGATCAATGGTCCCCTCAAATTCTGTGGCCCCTTGCTTTCTTAGTCTATCATAAGTTTTGTCTCTAGCCTATGTTTCTCTAACTTCTGCTATTTGTTGCATTACTGGCTATTAAACTAGTTGGCTGGCTACCCAATTAACTGTCTATAATATAGGTTATATAATTTGCTATAAAGTCTCAAGAAATTGCTACATTACTGGTGGAAATTCATGGGCTGCTATGGTGGTGCATTTGCATGCTTGACTCTATGCACAGACTCAAACTCACTTGGGTCAGTAGGATTTTTTATCAAACCCTTTCTACTGAACCTATTCAAAATACAAACACTTAGTCTTAATATATTTAAATTTTTTTTTAACACCTACATGTATTCCTTTATATATGCATTCACACTTCTATCCCAAGGGATTCTAAATCATGCTCTAATACCGCTAAATGTGACACCTATTAAAGATGCCAGGCATACATTATATGTATGAGACTCATAAATGATATATCCATAAATGTCTAATTTGAGTTTATATATCAATATATGTAATAAGATTTTTTTTTTAAATAACACATATCAGACACCACAAGGCTCATAGTATCAAGTAGTTCACATCTTTCCTTATATCATTAATATACAATACACTAGCCTTAATGAAAAATATGAAAATTTACTAAACATGCTCCATTCTAGAAACACTGAGGACAACCTCCTGTTGACCCACCTATCATAATGCTAGTGTAATGGATGAAATTATTTCTTTAAAATCGACTACCATTCTTTTAATCTTGAAAAAAATAATGTAAAAGAGTGAGCCTGTAAATCAATAAAGGATAAGATAATATCCTATGAAAAATAACACATTCCAAACATGTAGTATAATTAATTATCCATCCACTCAATGTTTAGCTATAAATTTATCATATGTATATAGCACAGTGTTTCCTTTTGGACAGTAATGAACTTGTGAATTATATGTAAAATCAAAACTTCTTTCATTTATTTATGGACCCCCATATGCACAAAGCCTGCCATAATCTTGTACTACATTTTTCTTTAGCCTTTTTACAGTATAACAAGGGGATTCCATAATGCACATAGGATTACCTTATTCATAAGTAGCATTGCATCCTCATACTCATCCAACCATATATATATATATATATATATATATATATATATATATATATATCACATACCACTTTATTAAACAATTTACAATAATATACCAAAAATATACCGATATCTCAACATGGCACATTTAATAGTGCAAATTCACCAATATACCAAAAATATACTCATATCTGAACATGGAAAATTCAATAGTACAAATTCACCAATATACCAAAAATATACCTATATCTCAACATGGTAGATTCAAAGTGCGAATTCAAAAATATACCAAAAATTCCATGTTATAAGTATTTAAACCATATTCTCCATATCAATAAAATTATAAATCTAAATTACTTTGCAATTGATTCTACATCCATTAAACATATATAGAAAGAGAAATATTAAAAATAATCCACCATAGTCAAGCTACCAACAAAATTAAGCAACAAAAAGTATTGCCTAAATTGGCCATCAAGACAGAAAAATCAAGCTTCCTCTATCTCTATTAACTTTATAAATAACATCTCTAAGTTTTTATAAGAGAAAATAGCACCCCATTTGGAGTAATAAAACTCCAGATATGGCTTCAACAAATATTTTTTTCTCACCCAAATAGGACACCCGAATTCAGTAACCATCATTCATATGTACAATCTCATTCATATATACAATCTCATCTTCAAACAATCAACCATCAACACAATAATCAAAATCAACTTCTATCAATTAGAATATACATATTCCCCATAACCAATTAGCTTAACAAATAAATTTATAATTACTAATTTTATATGTTATATTTACATAGAACATTAGGTTATTCTCCTACCTTTATTGCTTCCTTCCCTTTACTTGCATTAACATGCGTGACAGCCTCATTTCTATATGTTTAGTTGAAATAGATCATAATTCACTTATTTTTAAATATCTAAAAATAATGGAATCTCATATAGCATGATAACATCACTAAACTACTTAAACATATAAAGCTGCCAACTATAACATATTTAATAAGGTGAATTTAAAAATTCACCAATAATTCTATACAATGAATCTCAAAATGAAACTTTCCAAATCATTAACCCTATGTGTGTAGAGTAATTTAAAATTGATTTTACTTCAATTGGAGATGTATAAAAAATAATCTACCATACTCAGACCCGCAATGGAAACTAAGTAATAAATCATTTCCTCTTATTACACTAACATAGAGTCTGAATCAGATCGAGATAGAGGGACAATTTTAGACAACTCATCAAAGTTTACATGTCATAAAAGAACTCTCAATTTAAAGCTTCCTAGCTTAAGATATGATCAAAACAATAATACTAAAAAACCAATTCCTAAGAACCTGAATTCTATATCTTCTAAACATTAACTCAATTCAACAATTTTAAAATTAATTATAAAATAAACCTTTAAAGCCTTTGAAGATAAAGATTATGATCTAGAATAAATTCTAAACCTTCAAATTTCACTTAAAATTTAGGTCTCTATTTTTTTTTTTAAGAAGAAGAAGAATGAGAAAAACACATCCTCCTTCCTTCTCTTTTCTATTGAATGCCCTCTATTTTTTTTTCTTCTTTCAATAAATGGATGCCACATACCTACTCAAATCTCTACATCCATCATTTTGTTTCTAACATAATTAAGTATATATATATATATATATATATATATATATATATATATTGGCATAAATCAATTTAAATATATTATGTGGGCGTTACATAAGAAATCTTAAATAACTTAGCCAAATGCCTTTTATGTGTGGAGCTAATCTTTAAGAACTAGCCCTTATTATATCAAAGAATCCACTTTTAATATTGAGTCTATTAAAGACTACCATTAAGACCAATTTATCCAAATGGAGCAGAAATTGGGACCCTCTCATGGTCAAATTGGGGTAACGACAATAGATGCCTCCTGCTCGATCACTTTCATGGAATGCTTTAATGGTGTAAGAGGATCATGCTTAACCCTCAGGGTAAGGAAAGACACTCTGTTTTCCCCCTAGTTTAAAGATTTGTTGAAAAACCTCTACTACTCATTATGAAGCTCAATTTATCTAAATAATTGCCCCTTAATTATGAATTTATGGACTCTCTTGCTCTTGCACCATAAAATAGAATCTTATGATCTCTTGAACTGCTCTTCTCAAAATGAGCATTCAACTAATTTCATTTTATATTCCCTTTTTTGCCTAGATCACTCATTTTCTAACAGTTATCGAACCTAACTTGAGCTTTCATTTTTTTCTCTTTTTATTTATTTTCCCCCTTTTCTAGGAGTTTTCAGACCTAGCTAGGTGTCTGAAAATTCAAAATTATAATTGACCACTATTTTGTTATACTTAATGGCCATTACCGTCACTTTAGTTACTGAATGCTCTTACTGTCGATCATTGGATCACGTTGTTAATTGTTGAGAAACTAATGAGTCCATGTCTAACACTTCACATGCTAACATTATGTCAGTCATGTCTATCTTCATAGGATTACTCATTGGTTATAATTAGGCGTGCTACCTTATACTTGTTATTGATCAACCCTTTGCAGGTTTTCTGACTAACTATTTTTCAGCTCATAATTAGTGGGAATTCTATTTAAGAATAAAAACTTTCAAATGATTGCTCATAATCAACTTTTCAAATGTTGGTGGCACAATCAAATATTTTCTTTCTTTCCTTCCCCTCATTTTCCTTCCCTTTCTTTTTCCTTTCTTTTTTTATTTTTTACTTTTGTCTTTTTTTCCTTTTTATTTTTCCTTATTTCTTTTTCTTTTTTTCTTTCTTTTCTTTTCCTTTTCTTTTCTTTTTTTTATTTTAGGAAAAGAATTCAAGGTTAAAAGTGCCAAAAGGAAGTTGAAAGTTAATTCTGACATTTTAGTCCTTTCATTTTGTAGGAAATTTTCTTTTCTTCTTTTTTTTTTCAAATCTCTCTCTCATTTAAGCATAAGGTTGTATGTATAATCATAACAAGTTCATAATCATGTGAATAAAATAATTGGACATTTATTAGCATAAAAAGAAAGGTTATTGCTATAAAGCATTATTCAAAATCATTACAATTAAAACTGACAACGATTATCCATGAATGTTCAAATTCAAATTAACTTCAACTTGCACTCTGAAGCGGTATAACTCTTTGAAGTCCTTTATGTCCATATCCTTCAACTTGTTAGCCATATGTGGAATACAGGCTTCTATGGCTATTATCAGCTGGTCTGATTCTACAGGCTTATGCTTCATCTAAGCTAACTTTCCTCTTCATTTGTCTAAGAAGGCGATGAAAGACTCATTCAATCCTTGCTTTGTATTATGTAGCTCGTGAAGTAAATCTTTGAACTGAGAGTTTAGCCCATACTGTTTGATGAAGACTGAACACAACTCCTTCTAGTTTTGTTGGACCTGTGCATCTAAAGTGTAGTACCAATTGATAGCAGCTCCTTCCAAGGATATTAGAAATTGTTTAACAATCTGAGCTTTTGACAATCTAATGGCCTTTATGTAAGTGACATACTACTTTAAGTGTAAAGGAGATCATCAATGCCAGAGTATTTTTTCATATTCAGAAATTTGTACTTCCAGGGCAATAGTTCTTCTTCCTCTAAATCCATATCCAAGTTGGCAAGGTCAAGATTAAGCCGATACTTCTTCAGTGCAATCTATAGTTGATAAATTTGCCTTTACATGTCCTTCATCCATTATAACTGTATTGGATCTACTAATGTTTTCAATTTTTCTTTGAATGGCTCACCAACAACAAATCAAATTTTCAAAGTCTTCTCCATCCACGGTCATTTTTCCTATCATCTCAGCAAACAAGTCTTTAATCATTTGTCTCATGTCATCCTCAATCTCTCTTAGCAGTTCTTTCTTAAAAGATTCAACATTAAAATTAGAGGGTCCTGCCATTATACTCCTTTGTTAAGTGGTCTCAAGTGTTTGATTAGATCCTTAATATTGGTGGGCCAAATTCCCTTTATCTATTTTTAAACAAAAAGAGGCTTATGACTATGAAAAATGCATACAAATGTCATATGTGCATGAGATGCAAGTTCATTTTTTTACTATTTTTTTAAAAAGGAAACATACCAAAAGAAAGAAAGCAAGCAAAAAATACATCAAATTGATGAATTATCACCTCCACCCTTATTCCTCCCCCACACATATTTGATAGCAAGTTTCTTGTCCTAAGATTTTTGGTCTAGGTTTTAATTATCAATAGGGAATAATGAAATCGACTTATGCATGATAACTCTCAAAATGAACAAATAAGCAGCAAGCATTTACATAAAAATAAGGTCCATTATAATAGGTCATAGAGGCATGAAAGGCCTACTTTGACATAGTCTATTTACAATGGGCCAAGATTTTATACTAAGGTCTACCATATAGCAGCAAGCACATGCATTTTGAAAAATCCTAAAGGAAGTTTTTAAGTCACTACATAAGCTAAGTCTTAAGTGAAAAAGGCTTTAGTTCCCATAATAATATACCTTCATTACGTCTCCCTACTCAAAGATCCATAAGGCATGGATAAGTACGTGCTATAAGTGATAATAATCAAATACTTCACCACTAGGTTTGAGTGAAACACATGCAGTAAAGCAATGACTATCATCAAATTATTTAAGGACTAAGTGCTCATTGTGTGAAAAGTGCCATGAATGTAAAAGATGCAAAAGAAATAATAAAATAATTAAAAATGATAAAACACAAAACACTAGAATAAGCTTCTCTATCCCTAGTGGAGTCACCACTATAGGCAACGGGGTTTAGCACATGCCTAAGTGTTTGGCAACCACGGCACTGTATGAGCTTGAGGCCCACTAAGAAATATAAGATAAGCTTAGAGCCCAAATTGGACTAGGAGTCACCACTCGGATAAGAGCCAAGACACACTATACGATTACTAGATTCCATAAAGGTTCCCAAAAGTAGTCATCAAAGAATGGGTTCAGAAACTGGATATAGGCTTTTGGAATGCCCACCCAACCTTGTGGTTGGCCTCCATTTGTGTTTTTTATTTTATTACTTTTAATTATTCAATCATTTCCTTATTAACATGCAAGTTATAATTGTTTCCAATCAACTTCCAATTTTATACTTAAGTCTAAGTTTGCACATTAATCTAAATTCATGCATTTTGAAGGTGATTCACTACAAGTAGTACAAAATATTCATAAAGTAAGAATAGATAAATAAATACACATACAAAGAAATAGGGGAAGAGAATATATTACAACCCTTTTTACATGAAAAATCGAGTGAAATAAATATAAAATATACTAAAAGTAAACAAAAATTAAATTAAACATAAAGAAAATAAACAGAAAAGGAGAATTCAAATTAAAGTCGGATGATCCAAATCATTTTAAGTTTTCTGAAATGAGAAAAATATTAATCCCCATAAATATATAAATCCTACAAAAATGGAAGTCACTAAGTTAATCCAATGATTAAATAATCATACAAAAGTGATAAGCACACAATTATCTTAACTAAACATAGTAAAAAAATGATTATATATAAAAAAAATGACTAAATTAAAGGAACATGGAGACACCTATAAGCTTGAACCATGTAAACAAATACAAAAGCTGTATTAAAACTATGCATAGTTCTATTGAAGGGGCAATCACCTCACTATTGAAGAGTCACCTCATGTCAAAAAAGCATCGCCTCTTTGAAAAGGCGATCGCCTGACTAACGGGAGTAACAGTAGGTTGACAAGCTTCTTAAGTCCTAAGTAGGAAAAATATGATAGGAACAAATATAAACTAACAACTACACCAAGTAATCTAGAAAATCATGTTATGAACACAATATAAAATAGTAATAACTAAGAGAAAATAAGAGAAGCAAGTAAAGTTCTATACAAGTTAAGAACCTTAACACTTAAAAATAAGACTCTTATTGTGGTATAAGATTGCTTTTCAAAATGGTTAGCCCTCAGAGATTGGCTTTATTCTTAAGTTCCACTCAAATGCAAGAGTTTCCTTTCTTCTTCTTTTGAAAAATGGACTTTTAAGCTAAGTTTCCACTCCTTCATTCTCAAGAATTTCCTTCTTTCTTCTTTAGAGCTCTCTCCCCCTCTTTCTCTCTAAAAATTTTTCTTTTTTTTCTCTCCAATCGTTGCTGAGAGTTGCCAACCCCTTTTCTTGCTCCCAAGACTTCTTTTAACCTCCATGCTTGACAAGACCTCTCCTTCATCATTACACACTTTTTTTTCTTTTCCTTTTGCTCTCCAAAGCCTCATTTTTTCGCAACTAGTGCAGGTTTGTAATAGGTGGACCCCACTAACTTAACCATCATTATCACCTCTATATTTAATGCAGTGGCAAGTGGATGGTAAAGAGGCAGCGCCTCTTCGATGAGGCATCACCTCATCGAGGTAACTGCCATAGAGGTGGCACCTCTTTGATGAGGTGTCGCCTCTCTGGCCTTAGCCCCGAAGTGGGTTTGGGCTCATTTTTTTGGGTTTAGGTCCTACTTTATATAGGTTTGGGCTTGAATTTTAAGGTCTAAGCTCTTAAGTCCATTTTCAAGAAGATTTCAGGTTTTTCTCTAACATTCAAGATTCACACGTTCTCATCACTGGACTTTATCATGGGTCGATCAAACCGAGCATCTATAGTTCGCCACCTCTATTACGAGCCGATCAAACCAGGTGTCTACATCTATTATTTATTTATTATTTATACTAATTAAAGATAATTTAAATACTAAGTGTATGTTAGATAACTTTAGTATCAACTAATATCAATAATTAGATTTACATTAAGTATTTATCTATTAGATTTATATCAAGTATTTAAAATACTATATAATACTAATTTAGTATTAAGTTAGATTTTAAATTGTAAAATAGAGTAAGAATCACATATTTATATTAAAATTATATAGATTTTATTAAATTAGTATTGATGTTATGATACTAATTTTAGTATTAAGTTTTGATATTAACCTAATTTAGTTTTAAGTTTTGATATAATATTAACCTAATATAATATTATTATAAACATAATATTACCATAGTTTTATCAAAACTAATATAAATATGATAATATGTTATTAACCTAATCTTTTTTAACATAATATTAATCTAATTTAATTTTAATTTTTAACATTAACCCAATATACATCTAAACAAAATATTGTATATGTTGTTGAACACTTTATATGAAGTTTAAAATATTGTAATTATTATTTAGGATTTGTATGTTTAATTGTTTTTTTGTTCATATTATGTAATTTCGTGTTAAACATGTTAAAACGTGTCTTAATGTGTCTTAAACATGTCTTAACACATTTAGACATGTATAGATTAAACGAGTCGTGTCGTGTAACCTGTTAATTAAACATATTTGTGTTTGGGTTTATAGGTTTGACACAATTAGTTAAACGGGTCGTGTTCGAGTTGGTCATATCTATGTTATTATCGTGTCTCGACATGACCCATTTATGACCAGTTGACACGAATTGTCAACCCTACTTAAACTTCATGAATTTGAAGTTTTAAATTCTTCTATCAATTTTTTAACACAAATTATTTTCTTTTGGACTCTGAAGTTTTATATTTCTAACATTCATACCATTTTTTTACTTTTTAACATTTATATCACTTTTAAAATCTTTTTATTGGTAAAAAATAAATTTACTTTGTTTAATTTCTAATATTTTAAAAGTATTATATACATATTTAAATAATTTTAAATTTTAAAAATAAACAAATAAGTTAATGCTAAGATAAAAAAAATTATAATAATACTGTTGATTTTCACAATATTTTAAATTATTGTGAATAAATTTGTATAATATAAATTTTTTTTTTCATGTACATAGAAAGCATGATAAAAAAAAAAGAAGGTTAAGATAAAAGTTATAAAAAGTTTGAGCTTCTTGAAAAATTTATCACCACTTTTTTTGATGTACAAGCATACATTGGTATCCACTATTTATAAAATTTATATTATAAAAAATTATTCACAATAATTTAATTAAAAATTTGTACAAAAAACTAAAAAATGTATTAAAAATATAAAATTTAAATTTTAAGGAATTATAAAATAATTTTTTATCATATTTTCTTTTACTTATGGTGCCCTTTTTTATCATAATATTTTATTTTGAAAACATAAGTTTTATTGAAAATAAAACTAGTATAATTTAAAATATTGTAAAAAAACAATAACTTTTTTTAACATTAACTTATTTATTTATTTTTAAAATTTAAAATTATTTAAAAATGTATATAAATTTATGTTTTTAAGTGAAAAAGTTTAACAAGTAATATAAATGTTAAAAGATAAAAAATGGCATGCATGTTGGAAATATAAAATTTTAGGGATCAAAAGTAAATAACTTATGTAAAAATATTAATAGAAGAATTTAAACTTGTAAAATTTAAAGATGTAAATATACAAAATAAAATTTGAAAGGTTTAAAACTAAAAAGTTAATAAGTTTAGAGGTGGGCTTCGCCTTTTTTAAAACTTAAACTTCTAATAAAAGACTTTGTTTTTAATCACAAGAAAGCTCCTAATGTTTTAGGGATCCTGACAATTATATACTTGCCAATTCGATGTACATCTCGTCTCATATTGTGGTGAAATGATATTTTCTACCGATTTATGCCATTTTTCTCATTGTATCTGACAAATTGGAAGGTATAGCTATAATAATATTTGTTTTTATAAGTTTGTTGCTTTTACCTTTTTTTCAAAAATATACATAGTTTAAGTTCTCGTACGAATTTATCAAAAAATCTTATGATTACTTTTGGCAAATTACTTACGACTGAGTTAAATCAAATATCAACTTTTGGATAAATTTTTTCTTTTTGTTTTCTTTTTGTTACAATTTTCATACGTACATAAAAATTTATCACAGAATATTTTTTAAAATTTTTATAATATAAAAAGAGTTTGTTGGCCTATCCATGAATCAAACATTTTTGTTCTCATATACGGTGTAATTTAGCACATTGAGAACGAAACTCCTTCAAATAAAAAGTTTTGGGTTGAAAAAGAAGTTACAAGTAATGGATGGGTGTGGATTTCTTAAGTTTTAACCCATTAAAAAGAATTTCCTATAAATGTTAAAAAGTCCAACAATTTGAATGGGTTTCATCACACATATTAAAGAGAAATGGACTGGGCTTGCAATTGCATTTCACATACACTTGGTGGTAAGCTAAGAACATCCCACCACTCAAACCTTAACGTAGCTAAGTGTACTCATCTTCTCAGCTAAAGCTCATAATCACCATACAATACCTGATCAAACTTCAATAATTAATTGTTGACACACACATATATAAATATATATACGCTAGCCAAGGGATCATATGTCGATGAGTTGACGTATGAACTGTGCAAGCATGCATGGTTTGCCCATTTGTGCTTTTGTCAGCTTGTTGTGTCTCTGTGTTAGCTGTGCAAGCATGCGGTAGAAAAAGAGCATTCGAGTATTGGGTAGTGAATTCAAGGAGATAAAGAGAGTTCTTTCAGAAGATGACTTAGACTATCAATCAACCATGCTATACAATAATAATATTCTAAAGTTGGCAGCATATGCAGTTTGATACTAATCCTAGTCTAGTTTTCCAATGTTTCAATGAAGAACTGCTTTCCTTTAACTGATCCTAATCAAATGTTAATAGATAATTTTCAATACGTTTTAGCGTAGGAAAGACTTTTTATCTTTCTTTTTTTTTAAACAATGGTATAGAAGTTCTATCACTTTTATTGCTATAGATTAAACCCATAACTTTTTATACCAATTAGATAATTCCATGTAATACTTTAAGCTTTTAAATTGGACAAATATTTTATTGGTATATTTACATCTTTTGTTTAAAATTTCTAACATAATATCATAACTGTAGTCAATGTTCAAAATACATTTTTTTTCGTACAATCTCATTACATTGAAAGATTCTAGTCAAGCCCTAATTGGTATATTTTCGAGGAGATAAAAGAGAGTTTTTTCAGAAGATGACTTGACTATCAATCAACTATGCTATACAATAATAATAATAATAATATTTTAAAGTTTGCAAAAAAAAAAAGTTGACTATCAATTGTTTTTAATTAAAATGTCTTATAATTCTAGTCGAACTCTAATCATATCGTGTTAAAAGCAATTAATTTCATAAAAGTATAATTAGTATATTTTTGACTCATTTTTTTAAAATTTTTAACACGTGGTAAAAAAAAATTATCAGTTAACTATTTAACCTTGGCAAGAGTTTTAATCTTCTATGTGAAAATTATGCATACAATTCCAATGTGTTGATAATTCTGTTCCCCTTTGTTTAAGGTATCTTATCTACAGTGTTGATGTCCTTTTTATCGGACTATGTTCTTTACGTGTCTTTTCTTTTGCACTTCAAAGTTGAATGTTATCATATCTTGAAATGCTTCTTGGATTGTCTCGATTCTTTTTGCTTTTCTTTTTCTTTCCCACTTTTTTGAAATTTTTTTTTTTTTTTTCAAATATTTCAGATCACTTTATTAGGTTATATTTTTATAATCCTTGCATCATCTATCATAAAATGATAAAATGGAGAAATTCTTACCTCCAAAAATATTACATCCAATCATATATATTATATTCTAAATGTTTTATAGTTATCATAAAAATATGATATGTATATTATATGTTACAAATCTAAATGTTATGAATGCAATATATTTGATTGTAAGTAAAAACTTTCAGTGAAATTTCATAAATTTTAACTTTTTTTTAATTATTTGGGCTTTCGTAAATTTTAGCCTTTTATGATTTGGGCTTTGATATATTTGGGCTTACTTGACATGAATCCCAACAGCAAATTGGGCACTTAACTAATGATTATTGAAGAACCTTCTTTTCCTTTCTGCTGCTTAAACCAGGGGCAAGTGGGCCCTTTTGAACCTCTTGAGTTTATTAGGCTCTTAAATTTTTCTGAGAAGCTAAATTGATTTTTTTTTTAAAAAAAAAATTCTCTTAAATGATTCTTTTAATGAAAATAAAAAAATTAAATTATTTTATTTTATAAAAACATAAAAATAAAATATTTGATACTAGTATATATATAACAAAAAAACATATATATATATATATATATATATAATTTACTTTTATACTTTTTTTCAAAATGAAATTTGACAAGTCATGAAAAATAAGTGCATAGTTTGCAACATGAATTTAGTTAGGTACAAAGTTGATTTCCTAAGAAGGGTTAATGGGTCCAAGTTTCTAGTGGACATTTTTCATTTTCTTACATAGATTTTGACATAAGATGAATACACATAGTTCAATAATTTAGGAGCACATGCACTCTCTATTTCTTTTCTTATTTAGTGATCCGTTGAAAAAATTGTCTACCTATCTCTATGATTCAATTCAATCTTGTCAACATTTCTTTTGAATCATGAGGTCCTACCATTGTTAATTAAGACATTTTAACTAACCTGGTCTGGTTTTTAGTCATGTTACCTGCCCTTTTCTTTAACTTATTAGTGGAAAATAATGTAATTAACTTTTTTTAAGGTTCATTAGTCTTAATAAAGTTGAGGTTTTTGTGTCTTGTTCACCTGAAAAATCTGCCTTTGAAGCTATAAATAGCCACCCAATCCCAATCCCAAACATGGTAAAGATGCATGATTAAAATTGCATATATTAATTAGATGTAATGTCTCCATTGATCAAATAATACAAGCAATGAGTTCACCACACATGTAGCTAATAGCTTCTTAGCACCTTAATTATTACGTTCAAGAAGCAGAAATTTCTTGCTTGACAGGAATAGCATAAAAAGAGGTCTTCTCATCCATGTCTAATATTTTTTCCTTCTATCATAACGCATGTTTTGGGGAATTCATTGATGTGTTATATTTTTTTCAGGATTCAAAATTTGTTAAAATTTAATTAATTTGATTCGATTTAAATAAAATTATAAGAATATCAAAAAAAATTTTAAAAACTAATTTAATGTTATACCCATTACCTCAAAATTGAATAAGTACAAGGTGAGAACTATTTATGGCATTAAAAAATGGTTGAATAACTAAGTATAGTGTTGAAACTCCCTCCTAAATTCCACAGAAAAAAAAAACAGTAAATAACAGAACATGAAAACATGTTTCAATTTAGATAAAATTCATTTTGAGATTTTTTTTATCCTTTTTCTTTTTATAAAAGAGAAAAAAAAAATCACTATTGCAACTTCTTTTATTTTTATTTTTGAATATAACCTTATTTTTCAGAATGTCACTTCCTACAGGAGTTTAGGACACCTTCCAGAAGTAAACAGCTTATCCACATTTAGTTATATTTGCAAATCACTACTTTCCTCAATATATAGTATATAGTTGTACAATTTGGTCACTTCAATTGCTATCAACAGTGACTCTCAACTCCCCATTTGGAGACACAAACTCTTATTTCAAATGGCTAATCTCATAATTCACTATATAACTAATACCATTTTAACTAATTTTTATTTTTTTTACATTTGATGTCCTTCATATTCGGTAACCATTTTAATTGTTTTGGAATCGATTCAGGTGGATTTACAAATGAGGCAAAACTCTCCCAACATTTATTTTCTTCAAATATAATTTGTAAATGAAATTTTATTTAAGAGAATCTAAACTTGTTAACTATTTATTTTTTAATAAAGAAGGTTGGTCCATTATCTTGGCAAAGACAATTCATAATCTTTTTAGAGCAAGAGATTCCTGCATTTTTCTTCATTTTATCACATCAAAATTGTAAGTTATGTTTCTTTTATCAAACATCATTTTCTTGATCAACCTTACATCCACTCAACTCAACCCTTTTTCTCTTCTTTCTTAATATCTGTGTTCTTTTTTCTTCCACTTTTTTCCCTTTTTTTTTTTTGGGTTCAATGGCCAAATGAAGTATAAATAAATAAATAAGTAAATTACTGTGTTTCTCACCAAAATATTTGTTTGGCATTTGCACATGTCTAGCATATGGCAAGGGCCAGGAATTGCTTACCTATGACATGACTTTGAAGGTATGCTTCAAGGAAAATGCCTATCCATTGCCATTATCTTTTATGTGATATTTCATGAAAGAAGAAGAGAAAAATTCGTATGATCACATAGCTACATAAATCAACACTTTTTTTATATTAAAATCACTCGTATTCAAAATTACTAAATTTTAATTAATTCAATTTAATTTAAATAAAAATAAAATGATGGTAAAGATTTTTAGCAACTAATTTAAATAATATCAGTATTTAAACTTGAGACATTGTTCAGATAACTATATCGATTCAAAGTTAAAAGTTATAAGTTTATTTCACAATTATTAACACCAGTTACGATTTTAATGTATTGTATAGGATATTACATATGTAAAACAAAAATTATTATTGGTTAAGAGAGGAAAATAAAATAACTAATAAAGGCTTGAAGGAGAGATGGATGGATGAGGCAATACACAATCAATGTTGTTGTTGTGAGACACAGCTTAGATTAAAGGCCCACATTAGAGCTAAAACAATGGCCGTACAATCAAAATTGGTTGTGTGTGATGCTTTGACAAAAAGAAAAAGTGGGTCTAATTTTTTGTTTTAAATTAAAAACAATAAGAGTAAGAAAAATAAATAAGAAAAATTTTTTAAAAATGTAATAATTGAAGAAAAATGAAAAGAAGAGAAAAATAGTACCAACAAGGACAAAAAGGAAGATGGAGCATAAGCATGGATGGAAGAAGCATAGTGGTCACTCCTAAGCATATACATATATATACACATTGATATCATCACTAAACATCTACACATGGCAACCAATTTCTACTATGGAACATGCAATCATTCATCTTTCACAAACACAACCTCAATCCAATTTTTTTTGTCACTTCCCACTATAGAATATGGCAACTTTCACCGCCTCTCTATTCCCTCCATTCTTATGTAAATATATTTTTTTAAATTAAAAAATTATATGATATTAACATTGATAAACTATACAACATAAGATAGTTCTCCCCTTTTAAATTGACAACAGTAGGAATTTAATCGGAAAACTTATATATATTCTTTTATTAACAAGCATAAATTATGCTCTAAGGATTTGCCTAATTCGTACACTAATTGCCTTTGGTGCTTTCCCTTGTTTAATGAAGTGTTGATGTTCACTACAAAGAAAAAAATAAATAAAAAAAGCAAATCATATCTTAACATAAGATTTACATATATCCTACATACATTTATCCCTTTTCTGTTTGTGTATATATACTTAAAAAAGAGAAAAGCAACTATCAATGCAACTCAAGATTTAATTATTTAAAAAAAAAAAAAAGAAATTTTAATACAAAGAGTAATAATGAGTGTTAAATATTTTTAAAAAATTTTATTTATTCAAATATATTATATTCCGCACATAAATAAATAATAGCAATAGCAATAAATATTAATATCTATATTGGTATTTCTATTTTTTTACCCTTGCTTTGGCCTTTTTCAATTCTTATTGGTAGGATATTTTGCCTTTTTCATAAATAATGAATCAATCATTTTAATTTTATATAATTTAACAATAGCAGATTTCATCTTTATTTAGCCTTTAAGCATTGATCGAGTCCAAGATTTATTTATTTTTTTTAAAAAGCAACAACTAAAAATATCAGAACAAGTTAATTAATGGACTTGACATCTTTAAACAAAGCATGTGCGTACGAAATTTCCCAACAAAAACCTATGAAATTTTTTCATTAACTTAAACAAAAAATAAATCACCTTATGATTGAGAAGCCAGACGTTTAATTAAAAAAGCAAGATGCCTAGAGCATGTGATTACATGACTTTTTAAAAAAAAAAAAATTCCTATAAGATATGCGTAGTGGAAACCAGTTGCAAAGAAAAGAGCATTTTAAATATAAGAATTTTCTTTAATTATTCTTTATAATGTTAGTTAAATAAAAATGATTCTATTATAGGTAGTGATTTGCTTTGCTACCGTTAAGGATACCATTTTTTTTCTTTTGATACTTCTCTATTGGATTTCCACCATACCAACTAAGAAATTTTCAAATGTTCAAATATAATAGTGCCTACTTTTACCTCAAAAAGCCTAAGTAGAAGGAAACGGGCAATTTTAAAAAAATATATAAAAATAATACATTATTTATATTTTTCTTTTTATTAATAAAAAATTTATATAACTTAAAAATCAATAAATTGTATAATAGGTGATAATTTTTTCTTTTTGAATTTAATAAAAATTAATTTTTATAAATTAACAGTGGCTTATAAATCTTGTTTTCTTTTTTGCATTTAATTTTTTTAATATTCTGTAATTATAAATATATTAACTGTTTTAGAATTTAAAATGGATCAACTTATAAAAAAATTAAATTTTATTTAAAGAAAACTCCATACCCTTATATTTCATGATATTTTAGAGAATTGATAATTATACCACTTCTCATGCGATGACGGATACATTGCATTTTTATTAGTTGAGCAGCTGCACTTTAGTTGGTTGTTTTTTGCAATATACCCACTTAGATGATGAACCAAAAATATTCAAAAAACAATCCCAATTCCTGACAAGTTGATGGAAATGAGTTGGTAATAATGTGGGAAAGCCTTTTTTGGTGAGATTAATGCAATTTTCTACTATTTGCATTATTAAAGATAATTGCTTAACTTTATATATATATGCAAAACTTGGCAAGCTGTGGATACGGGCATTGAAGGGTCTCGAATTTAAAATTTTGCGCTTCTTGTTGGTGTTCTCCTCTCGTTCAATGTATAAAAAAAAATTATATCTATAAAACTTGATCTAATAATCAAACTGTCACTACAGACATTGTAGAATCTCAGATTTAAGACTCCATGCTCCCTTGTTGGTATTCTCCTTCCCATTGATGTATGAAAAAAGAATTATGTAAGATATATTCATGGATGTGGGGCTTTCTTCAAGAAGGTCAGGCAATGCAACCTGGTATTAAGAATATTCTTTTGCTTTATTGCTTTCTTCCATGCCAAAGAATCAGATCCTTTTAAAAGCAATTTACAGCTAATTGTTTCTTCCCAATAACACATCCAATTCACCATATATCACTAGAGATTCAACATATTAAGATTTAAAGACCTCAACGTAAAAATATCATCTTAAATTTGTTGCTTTTAACAAAATCTAGTTATGGCAAAATATGAGATAAAGCGAAGAAAAAGAAAAAAAAAATGTTTTTATAGTACAAAATGCTCTTTAAATCTTAATATGTTGAACCTCTAGTGTATCACTAAAGGTTCAACATATTAAGATTTAAAGACCTCAACGTAAAAATATTATCTTGTTCATAAATTATTCCAATATGAATTATTTATCTTTTATTGAATTATAAATTAAAATGAATTTCATATAAATAATTGAATCGTGGATTAACATGATTTATTCAATCGAAACAAAATTTTGTTCCTTTTAACAAAATCTAGTTATGGCAAAATATGAGATGAAGCCAAGAAAAAGAATAAAATTGTTTTTATAGTACAAAATGCTGTTTTCAAATCGTTTAGAGGGGCAACAAAAAAAATGTTAAATAACTAAATATTACAATTAATTGTTATGGAAACATACACATATTCTCCTATAAAAAATCATTTTCCTGGAATGGGTATTCTCCAAACAAAAAAAAAACCCTCAAATTGGTGTGTTTAATATATAACAAATTTACAAATCTCTACCTTGGCTTTACTCTACAGGCTCTTCTTGCTATCCTTGTCCCTTTGAGGCTACATTATTCTTCTCCCTTTGAGGTTGAGGCTCACCTCTACCTGCACATTATAGTTAGGTTGTCCATATTGTTTGGTAGAAAATTTTGAAAAAAACATCCATATCTTGTTCCCAAGATTTGCCACTTCCTAGTGTTATGTTTTCATAATTATTCCATACAATTGATGCCTATAAATATTCTTGAAAAAGTTAAGATTGTATCATTACAGCTAAAAAGTTAATTATATGTGGTTACAAAATTTTGTCTTCTGAAGTCCAAGAATTTAGATACACCTCACTAATTTCCATTGATTGAGAATTATATATATACTATTTGGAACTTTCAGATGCATTCTTTGATTGCTAGATATAAACGTATTTTTACCTATATTATAATGTTCTGCATTCGTATATATTATTTATTCATCTTAATTTGGTAGGAATAATATTTCACTATCTCTAACAATCTCTCATACCTCCTACAGATCTTAATTGAGTAATATATACAAAGTTAAAAATCAAATAAAAAAGAAAAACATTGAATAATTTTTCAATTTCTTATAAATCTTGATCAAGCAATGTATACAAAATAACAATGTTTGCAAGAAAAAAAAAAAAGAAAAGAAAATGAACTCTATCTATGCTAATCCCAATTGCCTCACTTGTAATACAAGAGTGTGGATTGCCTCTGATTTTGAAGCAAAAGGGAGGCAATACAAACTATTATTTAATACTAAAGGCCATTAATGCTACAAAAAATTCAACTTAATGTTATGTGATCTTTGCAATATAGAGATATAGAATAGGGTCCAGGATTGAGACCCAAAATAGATATGCAATTTCATATAAATATGAGAGCATGTAGGGCATATTAATCATCCCATCTGTTGTTTTTATTAATATTTTTGCATTTGTAAGTCAATTATGCTTTGGGAAATTGAGAAATAGTCCATAAGCAAGTGGACCCAAAAATTAAAAAAAAAAATTAATGATCTTGATTATATATACTAGCTAGCTATGATCTAATTAACAAAAAAAAAAAAACTATAGTATATGATGAAATAAAAATTGTTCAGCTTTTGTATCACATGTCTAACAAGTGCCCTACGACACCAAATCAACATATCTTTTGTCGATGCTCGTTGCTCAAGAGATTCAAAAAGTTAACAATTTTATTAGGATATATGATTTGTGATTATCTTTCATTATAGTTGATACCCTACATATATATTTTTCTTTAATTAAAATTTTTATTTCTTTATATAAGTTATTCAGAAAAAAAGAATGATCGAAAATATTCAAGAAAAAATTTCTGAAACAAAAGACTCTTAAAAAAAAGAACATTTTTCTAACTGATTTAGAACTCTTATTCAAAAAAGAATCCTATTTCTTTCAGGTTTGAGCATTACTATTTCTATAAATAGAACTTCATATCCCTCATTCTCATTTATTCCATTTTCTCATATTTTCATTGTTCTTCTCCTCTCTCCAAATTCTCTCTCTATATTATGACTTACTTCTTTCAGGTTTGAGCATTACTATCCCTATAAATAGGACCTCATATCCTTCATTTTCATTCATTCCATTCTCTTATATTTTCATTGTTATTCTCCTCTCTCCAGATTCTCTCTCTATATTCTGACTTAGGCATCGGAGGATTTGTGGGGATTCTCCCCACCTCTCACATTGCCCTTTGTTGACCACTTGCAGGGTTCCAGCTCAAGAGTTCCGGAAAGCAAGTTATCGAGTGGCGCCGTCTGGGGGAACTTTTGGGTAAAAGTCATTCGTGCATCTGCCAAATTAAGACGTTGACATCATGACTTCCAACCCGCCGCCAATCTCGACTCCTGACACTTAATTCAATCTCTCCACCCCTATTCCTACAATTAATTTGTCAACACCTCTCCTAATGGCAATACCTCCAGCCCCTTTTTAATATGACGGACCTTCATCTAGTGGTACGCACATTCCCCTTGGAAACACCCAAAGGTGGTCAACTCTTGGCACTGACCTCCTATATTATGCTCCTTTACAACACCATTACAGACCTATACCTTCTATACCTTTTCCAAATCTAACAGATACACCTACCATAACTATACCTAACCTAAACACTATAATCCAAACACTCAACCTCCCCCCAATAAATAAGGAAGTAATGATACAAAACATTCAAGCTCAGATAGCCTTAATGCAACAACAATTGAATACCTTAATTCAGAGCCGCAATCCTAGATCAGCTCATATTGAAAACAACACCCCATCTGTAGAATTACCGGGGGGAAGCAAAGGGAAGAGTAAAGTTCCAAAAAGGGAATCCAGCTCGACGATTCCAGCTCTTGAAGACTCAAAATTAACCCAGAAGGTTGAAAAGTTATACACAAAGCCCGCACAAGGCCAATGAAAGAAGATGACTATATGATAGAGGGAAGAAAGCCCTTTATAAGAAGGATAATCCAAACAGAGATACTAATTAAATTCAGAATGCCATAATTAGATTAATATTATGGAACTAGAGATCCCATCAACCACATATCCTCATTCAGAATAAAAATGTTACTCAAGAACATGAATGATGGAACCATGTGCAATGTTTTCCTAAGCACGCTCATAAAGAGTGCTTAAAAATGGTTTCACTTGATTTTAGAGAATTCTGTCACATCTTTTGAAAACCTAGCAAAGAAATTTTAAACTAGGTTCATCACAACATTCCCCCAGCCAAAAACTTCAATGACCTCCGATTGTGCCGACAAGAGATCGATGAATCACTACAAAGCTATTTGGATCAGTTAAAAAAGGTGGCCATGTAAATTAAGAATCTTATAAATGAAGTGGCTATCGAAGCCCTAAAGAATGGCATCGTACTCAAAAAACTCAAAGATAAGATAATAACAAAAGAACCTCACACATTCACGAAGGTGATGGCCATGGCAGTCAAAATGATAAAAATTAATGACGACAAATGAATGTGAAGGTATGAAGAGAGAGCACTGACTAAATAAGAAAGATCAAGACCTAAAAGGGCAAGCTTTCCATGAACAAACTCCAGAAACCCGATGGAAAGGTTTAAAAAGGAAGTTGAAAGATACACTCCTTTAAATACCTCCAGATCCATGATTCTTATATGGGGGAGTTACCCCGGCTAAAAGAATAAGCCCAAGCCGGAGAGCCACACAAGATAGAAGGCATTATTGCCAATATCACTAGGATTGTGGGCATAAAATCGAGGCCTACAGAGAACTGAAGAATGCGATGCAAAATGATAGACTCAAAAACTTCACTGACACATCTAAAGGAGCCAAGAATCTAGATGAGCAAAGGCAAGATGGGACAAAACTAAAAAAGGCCTGAAATGAGCCAGCCGGTGTTATCAACATGATTATCATAGGAGAGAACACCGAGAAGAAGCTTAAGAGGAGTCGTAGAGAGGAAAGACCTACCCTCAAAGAGAGACAGACCATTGTGTTTAATTCAGAAGATGGGGACCATGTTCAACACCCCCACAATGACACCCTGGTAGTAAGCACATACATTAGCAATTATCTAGTGAAGAGATTACTGGTTAATGATGGAAGCACCATTAACACATTATCTTGGAATGCTTACAAAGTAATGAAAGGCTTTGTCACTAACTTAAAGGTTGTCCAGAATCCCATTACAAGCTTCTACAGAGGAACTATACAACCAATGGGAATTGTAAAGTTAAGTTTGGAATTTGGAAATCAGGACATTGAGAAATGAAAGTCATCAAAGCTTAGTTCAACATGGTGGATCTCCCACTAGCATACAATGGTATCATAGGACGACTAGTGCTTTATGAAATTGATACAATCACAAGTATCCGACACTTAACCATAAAGATTCCAATCGAAGGTAGA
Source organism: Mallotus nudiflorus (assembly GCA_947683625.1). NCBI lineage: Eukaryota > Viridiplantae > Streptophyta > Magnoliopsida > Malpighiales > Euphorbiaceae > Mallotus > Mallotus nudiflorus. The sequence goes on from CANTUR010001074.1 coordinate 174,038, forward strand.
ACTCTAACGATTCACGAAGATTAGCACATGGTCAGGCAGTGCTACCAAATGACAATCAAACCTCAGACAGAAACATTCCCCTTAAAAATTTAGGAGTTAAAGAAGTTGGGAGTTGGCCCTGAACCAGTTGATAATGTTCAGACATTACAAATTACTAATGGAAAAATGGTAAAGATCGATAATGAGCTTGACAATGAAACTAAGTGAGAAATAAGTGAAGTCCTCATTAAGCACTCAGGAGGTTTTCCTCTCGGGCATCTGAGATTGCTGAGGTAAATCCTCGAACTGCCTCGTACAACTTAAACATCATACCAAGTGCAAAGCTAGTGATCTAAAAGAAGAGAACTTTCGCATATGAGAGGCAAAAGATAATCATCAAAGAAACAAAGAAGTTGTTAAAAGCCAGATTCATCAAAGAAGTTACCCACCCAGAATGGGTAGCCAATGTGGTGCTAGTAAAGAAATCAAACGAAAAATATAGAATGTGTGTAGATTATATTAACCTCAACCAAGCATGCCCCAAGGATAGCTACCCACTACCAATAATTGACCAATTAGTAGACTCCACTACCTGCCACAGTCTATATAGTTTTGTAGACACAGCACAAGGATATCACCAGATATTACATCTTTTATCACCTGCGAAGGTCTTTACTGCTACAAAGTAATGCCCTTCGGATTAAAGAATGTTGGAGCAACCTATCAAAGGATGATGAACCATGTACTCTAAAACCAAATCAAGAGAAATGTGGAAGTATACATGGACAACATTATTATCAAAAGCAAGCATGCAGAGCAGCACCTCGCGGATCTTAATCAGATCCTCCAATTGTTGAGCCAATCTAGGATTAAGTTGAATTCAAAAAAATGCATCTTCAAAGTTAAGGCAGAAAAGTTCTTAGGATTTATGATATCCCATAGACATATTGAAGCTAACCCATAAAAGATGGAGGCCATTCTTAATATAAAAGCTCCAAAGACTATCCACGAGCTGTAAAAACTAAATGGCAGGATCACGGCTTTAGGGCATTTCATCTCTTGCTCGGCCAAACGGTGCTTACCACTATTTTAAGCTTTAAAAAATTCCAAGAATTTCATTTGAACTAAAGACTACCAGGCAACCTTTGAAGACATTAAAAAATTCATATCCTCACCACCCCTGCTCAGCAAGCTGGTCCTAGAGGAAACACTGTACTTATACCTCTTTGTGGGCTAAGAATGCATAGCTTCTATATTGGTGAGGGAGGAAAGGAGCCAGCAAAGTCTGATATACTACGTCAGTAAATTACTTTGAGGATTTGAGATTTGATACCCAACACTAGATAAACTAGCTATGGCCATCATCCACGCATCCCGAAAGCTCAGACACTACCTCCAGACTTATCCCATTATAGTAAGGTCTAGCTTCCCCTTGAGAAAAATTTTACAAAGACCTGAGACATCAGGTAGATTAGTCCAATGGTCGGTATTACTCAAAAAATTTAACATCGACTACGAGTCCGGCAGCAAGTGAAGGCTCAAGCGTTAGCATACTTTATATAGGAAATGACACCAGAAGATCGCGCTACACCCAAAGCACTGGAATGGAGGCTTTATGTTAAAGGAGCATCCTCCACTTAAGGACCTTTCATTGGGATTATCCTTAAAGGACCATACAAATTTAATATCAGATATGCAGTTTGAACAGAGTATAATGCAATCAACAATGTTACAGAATATGAGGTGCTCATCACAAGCCTAAAGTTGGCTACAAAAGTCAAAGATAAGCATCTCACGATACACTTAGACTCTTAATTGGTAATAAACCAAGTCAAATTCCAAATTAAAGATCCATGCATTACCAGATACATTGGAAAATTCATGTAGCTCCTGAAAAAGATCGAGCAAGATGGGGGATAGTGGGAAATAATCCAGATACCCTAAAATAAGGTTGACCTCTTGAACAAGTCAATAGCTAAAGACAATCAGACATTCAGAGGAATGGAGCTCACCGAAGCACTAACAAAACCCAGCACGAAGGATTTAGATATTATGGAGGTACGGGAAGTCCTGGAATGAATGAAACTGATCATTCAATATCTGAAAAATAGGACACTTTCAAAAGACAAATTAAAAGCTTAGAAACTGAAGATGAAGGTGACCCACTACTCTATCCATCATAGAGAACTCTACAGAAGATCCCTCTCACACCCATGGTCTAAATGTGTGTCCCCAAAAGAAGGGAATTACATACTCAGGGAAATCCAATAAGGAATTTATGAAGCAAATAAATCACATTAAATATTAACTAAGAAAGCACTAATGTAAGGATACTACTGGCCCACCATGTCCTAAGATGCTTAGAAGCTAACTCAGGAATGTCATAAGTGTCAGCAGTTTGTCCGTCTCAATCACAAGCCCTCTAACCCTCAACATCCGATTGGAAGCCCTTGGCCCTTTGCTATATGGGGAATGGACATCCTAGGTCCCTTCTCAACCTCCAAATTATAGAAAAAATTCTTAACTATGGCCATAGACCATTTCACCAAGTGGGTAAAAGTGGAAGTTGTACCGACCATCACAGAGGCCCGGATCCAACACTTCTTTTAGAGAGAAATCATCTGTAGGTTTGGAATATTGCATACCCTAATCATAGATAATAGAAAGTAGTTTAATAATGAGAAATTTAAAAGGTTCTACTCTGACCTCGAAATAAAGCTTCATTTCACCTTAGTAGCTTACCCGTAGATAAATGGGCAAACAAAGGTCACCAATAGGATTATCATGCAAGGATTGAAGAAGAGGGTCAATAAAAAGAAGGGAAACTAGGTCAAAGAACTTAACAATGTTATCTGGGCTTACAGGACTACACTTAGATTATCCATGGAAGAAACACCATTCAGACTAACCTACGGTATGGACGTAGTGATATCAGTAGAAATCGGATCACCATGTTATAGGGTTAGCAAAGAATTAGATCATGACATCAATAACATTGACACCTAGATATGCTTAGATCTATTGAAAGAGAGAAGAGAGTGAGCGTCCATTATAGTAGAGGCACACAAGTGGAAGATAATTCAGTATCATCTCCGGTATATCCAACTAAAATAGTATAAGATAGGAGATCAGGTACTTAGAAGGGCAGACATTAGCAAAGGCAACTCTAGTACTGGTAAACTTGGACCTAACTAGGAAGGCCCCTATCATATCACAGAGTGAATATCTAAAAGGTATACAAAATTAGAGACAAACAAGGGAAGGAATTACAACGATATTGGAACTTAGATTATCTTAAAAAATATTACCAGTAGATGTACTCAAAATACTATTAAATAAAGTATCTTCATTCATTGATGAAAAAAATTATATTACAAAGTCCAAAAAAAAGAAAAATTTTCTCTAGTCTAACAATTGAGCATCGGATGGCTCAGACTCAACACAGGGGGGAGCAACACTAATAGCATTGACAGATACAGGAGGCTTAGAAGACGATTCCCCAACTGATTTGGTAGCTTTTTTCGCACAAAGGGAAGAGGCTTTGCTCCGAGCATTCTCTTCAGATGCAATCCTAGCCAGGTCAGCTGGCCTTATCTTATCCAGGTCATTCAAGTCCAGATTTGAATTATGGGAAACTAGAACTCTCTAACACTCAGACCTATAAGCCTTGAGAAATCCTCCAACTATGTTCTGGTAGGTTCTTTTATCATCTTCTATAGATCTTTTGGCCTCACCCATCTTTCTCTCCAGGTTGGCAATCCAGGAGTCTTACTCATCGATTTTCCTAGTTAATTGAGCTTTACTGTGCTCCAACTCAGCTACTTTCTTTTGGTTCACCTTCGCCTCTGTATATTTACTTTTGGCAAAATTATAGTGTTGCCTTTGCCTTATCCAACTTCTTCTCAAAGTCAATCGCTATAGTCCCCACCTCCGTCTCCTTTAGGCTATATTGGCTCTTCAAGAAGAAGTATTCATCCTTTGCCAACAACAAAGGTTGAGTCATCTGAGAAAGAGAACTAATATCATTTCCTTAAAACCCCAAAACATAAAAGATTAAAATAATATTAAACACTTACCTCTAGCGAATGTCCAATTATAGAGCTATACAGCTCCTCATGGCCCTCCTCTATCCAACGTTGCATGTCAGCCGGTAGCCTCAAGGACTTTGCAAATTGATCTTTAACCTGGGCGTTCGAGACACTTAGAGGTTTTATCCTGTTTAAGATCCAACCCCTCATGTCCGAGCACTCGAACAGCTTCAAACGCTGGATAAATATTTCCTCATCAAGTTCCTCAGCATCCGAATCTCTATCTATGATTCATCTTTTTTGCCTCCCTTTCTTCTCAATCTGAGAGGACCTAGCTATAGATTTCCCCTTCAGACTAATAACAGTTTTATCAAGGATTGTCAGCACTACAGGCTCGAGTGATGGGGAGGATATATGAGTGTCTCCTTATGCCTCTAGCTCATTAACTACAAGTTAAATCTCATCTGTAAAAGAAAAAAGTTAGCCATCTACAAAATAAAAAAAGAAAAAATAGAAGTCAGAACAATACCTCTTGAAGCTCAAAACATACTGGTGGATTGTACATGATCTGGGTAGACTCTCTGAAGATATCTTCTTAATAGATCTTTGGCTGACCGAGCATCGATCAAGACATCGAGATGAAGTCTTAAGACTATCTCTATATCGTCGTTGGATAACTTCAGAGGGCGTTTCACCTTATAACACTCATTAGACCACATTTTTCAGACATCCACGAAGTTTGAGTGGTGCTTGACAATGAAAAATTTGTGCCTCCACATCTTGTGAAGGTCTGAAAGCTTCATAAAAGGCTATAGTTGGGGACAACCGATAATGAGAACATCAGCTCCCCTTTCTTCTTATTCAGACTATACATGTATCACATGACATCTAAGTCTGACTCTCTACCCTCTTTATGCAATAACTCTATGAACTTGGTCAGGATCCAGTAACTATTGGGATGCCGCTAATTAGGTGTTATATTATACCTATTCAAAAACATTTTCATAAAAGGATCCAAAGGGAACTTCAAAGCCCCCCTCTAATTGGTCAAAATACATAACTAACATGTCAAAATCTAACATTAGAGTATGGGCTCTAAATTTTCTATCTATGGTATGTAGGGTGAAATCGGTCGAAATACTAAAATGCCTCTGATACCAGCCTAACAACTCCTCATCTATTCTAGAGATGAACAAATCAGAGCTAACTTATTCCCTTGATGCCATGGATTTATCTAATAAGAAAAAAAAAGAAATGTATGAAGGAAGAAAAGGTTCACTTGGTTATAAAACGCAATGGTTGCTGTAGGAAAATCTTGATGACAGAATGCACAAGGAAGAAGAAGCAAACATGATAGCAAGAAGAAAAAATCTAATAAATCAAGGAAGCAAAGGCACTTATAGGATGATAGAAGGCTTTGGAATAAGTCATTACTACCTTCATAAATACTTTGGCTTCTCCTATATTATTAAGGGCAGTTTGGGAAATGAAAAAGACCCATTAATCGAGCAATCATCATTATGACAGCAGAAATGTCTCATCTTTTAACACACGAACAGATGCGACGGTTACACAATTTAAAATTTAAAAAAGGCATCAAAATGACATAGCAGTTATCAACCACGTACACATCACTGCTAGCTATCCCTCCACACTAAGCATCTAAAGCTTTAGTATCAATGACCAGTAACTGAAAATTGGCAACCTCAGGTCGCTTCTATAGTACTGGGGTTTGGCGCTCGGGCCATACTTTCAATGCATCGAGACTATACGACACTTGAGTCGTGCTTCTAATGCATCAAGATTAAGTCTAATGACTGAAGCTGGCACCCTCAAGTCATTTTTGTAGTACTGAGGTTCTAAGCAAATAAGCTTTGTGTCCTTGCACTAAGCATCTAAGTCTAGCAACTGAAGTTAGCACCTCCAGGTTGCTTCTATAATATTGGGGTTTGACACTCGGGCCGCATTTTTAATGCATCGAGCATTAAAGCTCCAGTGACGACTGGTTTTGTTATGTCATCTCAGTACTGATGGTTTAATCCATTACATCTTATTTATTGCAGATCTTGTACACTCAATTCCAACAAGCACTTCAATGATGTCCTCAAAATATGATTCCAAGACTCAGTACCGAGTTTTATCTTTTTTTGTGACTAGGGTTGGCCACCTCAGCTCACCCTTTCATACCAAATGCAGTAATTCAAGCAGTCATTTCCTCCAAACAGAATGACATTTCATCACTATACAAACTCGGATATGTCAGTTATAAATATCGAAACAGACTTGCAGGGGGGACTCTTGATACCCTATATATATATTCTTGTTTAATTAAGATTTTTATTTCCCTATACAGGTTATTTGAAAAGGAAGGACAATCGAAAATATTTAGGAAAAGGTTTTTAAAATAGGAGACCCCTAAAAAAAGAAGGAACACTCTCCTAATTGGCTTAAAACTCTTATTCAAAAAGGAATCCTACTCTTTTCAAGTTTGAGGATCACTATCCCTATAAGTAGGACCCCATATCCCTCATTTTCACTCATTATATTTTCTCATATTTTTATTGTTCTTCTCCTCTCTCAAAATTCTCTCTCTATATTATGATTTAAGCATTAAAGGGTTTGTGGGTATTCTCCCCACTTCTTACGTTACCTTTTGTTGATCACTTACATGATTTCAGCTCAAGAGTTTCGAAAAGTAAGTTATCAATAATTATCTATTTTATTTAATTTATTTTAGTATAGTTTTCACATCTATTTATTTGTTGACATATGAAGCTTAAATTTTATACATCAAAGCTTCTCGTTGGAAAGGATTGATAAGATATATTTTGATGACAAATTGACAATAATTCATCAACTATTTCTTAAGATTACATGATTAAATGTAAAAAAAAATAAATTTATCTTTTTAAAAATATAATTAATGCTTTGAAAGTTGAAACTCTTATAAAGATATATACCTTTTATTTCTCAGTGTTACTTTAGTTTAACAACCAAAACATTCAGAAATATGAGATTGAGTTCCTTAATTTTTCCAAAATTATAATAATAAAAAAAGAAATATACCCTTTATCCAAAATTAATTAAAAATATATACGCTGAAAGTGGTAAAATATAGTAATACTCATCCCATATTATTGGTATAATAATTAAAATGTTATAAAATATATGATTCCATATAAGTAAAGTTGTAAATAAGTTAAACTGTTCACAAAGAAACTGTTCGTACTCGACCTGATAAAAGTTCATTCGAACTTTTATATTAAAACTCGTTTGATAAATAAATTAAGTTCAAAATATGTAAAGTTCGATTTATAAAATTCACAAATAAATTTGAATAAAAGGTTACAAACTAATTTGTAATTTTTATGTATTAATTATTGAATTCTAAATTTTAAATGTACAAATTTTTATTCATAATAAATCTAAATTATATGTTAAAAATATATTATTATAATAAAATTATTATTTTATTATAATTTATTTAGTAAATAATTTATTTTAATAATAAATAATTTTAATTTATAATTTATATCTGTAAAAATATTTTTTAGCTCGTTTAGGTTCATTTGATTTTACGAACATCAAGTGGCTAAATAAATTTGACTCGATTATGAATGAATCAACTTTAAATTATTTAAAGTTTGGCTAAGTTTGATTTATTTACATCCTACGTTTAATATGAAATCCCATATATAATTTTTCATTTGTTCCAATTTAATTGACATTTAAGAATTATAAACTTAGATTAAGGAATATAATTAATTAATATATATATATATATATATATATATATATATTACCCTTATACTAATAATTCTCTCAACTAATTATTATTTTTATATATTCCAAAAAGTAGTGTATTTATTCTATTAAATAAAAATATGATATGAAAAAAATAGTTAAAATATATGGGTAATTAAAAATATCAAATAAATTAAAATAAAAAATCCAATCTAAAACAAGATTAATATGAAATAAGGGAGTAATAGCTAAAAATAAAAAAATATATATTAACAACCAAGATGTAATCTCTATATTCAAATTAGAAATTAAAAAGAAATGGTATAGTTCTCTGAGTTTACACAAGAAATTTTAAAATAATGCAATTTTTTCCACTTGTAAAATTGTTGGGATGCCACACAGAACAATCATGTGGGTGCACTTTCAACTCGCAGCTAGCCCACAGAATCATCATAACTTATAAATTAAGACTACTTTTTTCTTTTTTTTTTCGAACAACATAAATTAAGACTACTTAATCCTATTCCAAATTAAGATTTTAATTAAATAAAATTTTAATAATTAATGCACACTTAACCACAATAAAGACAATGGAATGGCATAATGAGTGTCACATGCATCACTTTTAATGAGTATATATTTGCTTTGAGTGGCCATTTCATTCTAGTGATTAAATTTAAAAAATACATTCATTAATCCCTCTCTTTTTTCCCATTGGTTCAAGAACGAAGGAAGGTAATTAGAATGGACCACTCTTTTTATAATAACCAATAATTACTGCCTCTCCATTAAGTAAGACAGAGTGAGAGTTTAATTAATTAATATTTTTTTTGCCTTCTCTTTTTGACTTCTTCAAAGTCAGTCACTCCTCCCTTAAATTTGGCATATTACTTGAAAATATAATATATATGTAAAAGTTTATATATATATTTTTGTAAATTAACGTGTAATTAAGAATTATTTTTTCTTTTTTTAAAAAATATTATGAAATATAAAGTTCAATTTTTATCATTATCAATTTAGAAGGAAGAATTGCCTCCTAATATGACCTCTTTATTAACTAATTTTTTTTTTATTTATTTCAAATATTTTATACTTCATTATTAAATTTATAATATATTGTTAAAAGTTATAGTTAAATAAGAAAAATTCATGGCGTTAAAAATCATAAGCATAAAGGTAAAAAATTTTATGTATTCCAAAAAGAATTATAATATTAATAGCTATTTAATTTTATTAATTAAATATAAAAAATTCAAAATATATGTGGTAAATTTAATATTTTTGAAATGGATAAAAATCTATATATTGTAGTGTTTGCACTCCTATCTATGCTAATTGGATGTACAATTTTGTTCAACTTTCTTTATGGGAAGTTTAACCACCGACTCCTAACTTTGCACCTAATGTCTAACAACTTCATTACATATGTTTGTTTTGATTAATGTTGTATTGTCAACAAGCAATTAATCTTATAGGATGCAAATCACTTTCTTGATGATGAAAATGCCTGTAATTTCTTTATTGTTATGTTCAAGAAGCTGTTTGTGCAAGAAATTTAGGAACCCCATATGACCAAGAAATTAAGAAAATGTCCCCATTATCTTTGGTCACTAATCTAATTTTGCGTGTCCTATTATAATCCTAGTTCTAAGGAATCTTTACTTTATATTCTAATGGGGTCAAAGCTGCATAATCCTTAAGTTTAGGGTCCATGTATAAGCATATGTCTTACTTTTTCTTTAGGACTATGACTTTCCCATTTGGTGATTAGAGCCTCTTTTGTCTTAGAAAATACGTTTTAAGACTTAGGCACCCATTTGTTTAGGTGATCATTATTAGTTAGGGCATCTAATGGCGCCTCCAATAAGTCTATCCTTAGAAGGAGGATAATTATGTAAATATATATGTGTGTTTTTAAATCTATAGAGATGTAGGTAAAAAAGAAAATCAATCTATCTATAATTTTTTAACACTTTAAAATTAGTCTTTTATCATTAAATTATTCCAATGAATGATAATTGCAATAACTCTTTATAAATTTTTTAGTTTTATATATGTACATGTAATAAGTCACAATATTATAAAATATATATTTTTTAATTTTATCTTTGTCTCTATATATAGAGACTCTATTAATTAGAAGGGTGTATTTTTTTATCATTTTACAAGATTTCAATAGCACTGTTACTGTCACAACTCGCGACATCAATCATTTTTTTTAATTTTATATATCAATTATTGTGTACTAATGTCTTCATACTATGAACTTCAATTATTTTAGAGTCAAATCAAGTTGACCTCATCAATGATAAAAAAATTTCAATATTTATTTTTAATACGTAAAATTCCAACTTAATATACACCTAAGAAATATTAATAAACTATTCTTAACTTTTTTAAAAATAAATATGCCATAACTCCACCAAACAATTAATTTAAAGAAGTTGACCGGATATTTGTAACAATGATACCATTTTCATTTGAATGGAATATATGCGTTAAATAAAAATTTCAAATTGTAAGAATACAAATATAATCCTACCATAATAAGTATTGTCACTTCTTCTTCATTCTTCATGAATCATAATGTTGAGAACAATCAGATGGTTGAGATCATTTACAGAAATCATTCAATTGGATTAAATGATCCACCACCGTGTACTAGATGAATAGGTGAGTATGCTAAACTAGTATGAGTCACTAATGGCAAAAAAAGAAAATAATAATAATAACTAGCTTCCTTAAATTCTATAGTTGCTCAATTACATGCACCATAAATACATATATATAAAGAGTGGCTGAAATTTATTTAACTTCAGGTTACATCATATTGATGCAATCCTAGCTTCTTTAAATAGAATGTCTCACCTTATATTCCATAATGTCTTCTGTATTTTTCCCCCCGCACTTTGATTTTGTTGTTTATGGAATCATGCATTATTTTTTTTCAAGTGGCCTTCTGTCAGGTAGCTAATCTCTCTCTTTTTTATTTTTTCCCTTAAACTAGGGTAAAGAATGTGATTTTTATCTCTTTTTTCGAACAACAATGGATTTTCATATATTAAACAATGGTACATATTAGAGGTGCCAGTACATTTTGAAAGGCCAAAACATTTTTACATTTTGATTGGCGGATATTAGAGATAAGTTCAGGACTATTTTTACTCAATTTTAGAAAAACCCTAATACGTTGTTGAGAGAAAAATAAACGCAGTCTTCTGAAATCATTAATGACGCCACTATAATTAAAATTTAGAGCTTTTTATTAATGGAAATTTCTTGCTTGAAGCTGCTCATCCTTTGTTTGGACCAAATCTTTATCCCTAGTCCAAGGAATCAACAGTTCAAGCGGATCCGGCTTGTTGCAGTACACCAAGCTGCTGCTCCATGTGGCCTAGTTTATCTCTCTTCCAGTATTTTTATTATGTATTAATTTATATTTTTCCTAGTTACATATTAATTAATAAAATAAATGATATTTTGTGCTATGTAAAAAAAATATATATATATATATATAACACATATATATATTGAATGCGACCATTTATTAGAAATCCATCAACTCATTTATTATAAAAATTTTACCAACTGGAGTGATATCCATGCAAGAACCCATTAAACATAAAATGTGGCTACTATAAATAAACAAGTACTTATATTGCAGCAGGAATTAGACAGGTGCCCGTGGGCAAAGGCAAATCAAATAAGAGAAGAAGACTTGTGCCTTTGGATCATTCGTCAGGAAAGCATGGACTTCCAGGGAAGAGAAGACCCCAGTTGCTCAGTACGACCATAAATGCATACATATATACACATGCATGATAGTAGAGAAAGATGGCAAAAACCCATTAAAGAACTTCAAAAATAGTTCATACCCTTTCAGTTTTAGTTTAAGATAATTTCACTGAAATAATTAAAGAGAATATATTAGCAAAGAAAAAAAAAACTTCTACTTAAAGGAATTTGTAATGTCAGAAATGTCAGCCTTTGCTTTATTGCATTCTATTGTATTCCATTCGATGCCTAAAACTTAAAACTACAAAGGCATATGATTAAAGCTACCTCACTCTTCTCTTCTGTCTTCTCCTGACCTCTAAAAATAGCTTCATTTAGCTGAACTTTAACAGCGTTCAGGAATATATAGATAACTTGGAAAAATAAACAAAAATAAATAAATAAAGAATTTCAGTTTTTGAGGGATTTTAAAGAAATAAACTAATTTGATGTAAATTTTTTTCAAGATACTTAAATTTATTGGCTTTTTATCTTTAAACTCATAAAATTTTATTTTATATATTTAGGTCTTTAAAATTCATGGATCTGAAATTTTAAATCTTTTATCAAATTTTTAATACAAATTATTTCCTTTTAGTTTCTAAAGTTTTATATTTCTAATATTCATATTATTTTTTACATTTTACATTTATATTACTTTTAAAATCTTTTCACTGGTAAAGAATAAATAAATTTATTTTAATTTCTAATATTTTAAATTATTATATACATATTTAAATAATTTTAAATTTTAAAAATAAATAAACAATTAATCCAATTATGCTAAATTTTTTAAAAAATTTATAACAATGATACTATTTTTCACAATATTTTAAATTATTGTAAATAAATTTTTATAATATAAACTTTTTTCATCTACCCAAAAAACATGATAAAAAAAATGAAGGTAAAAATAATGGTTATAAAAGTGTGAGTTGGTTGAAAAATTTATCACCATTTTTTTGGTGATACACATATATGTATTGGTATCTACTATTTATAAAAGTTATATTATAAGAAATTATTCACAATAATTTAATTGAAATTTTGTAAATGTATTGAAAATATAAAATTTAAATTTTGAAGAATTATAAAATATATTTTTTATCATAAACTCTTTTAATTATGGTGTTATTTTTCATCATAATATTTTATTTTGAAAAAAAATATTTTTATTATAATTTTTTTAATCTTAACATTAACTTGTTTATTTATTTTTAAAATTTAAAATTATCTAAAAATGTATATAAATTTATATTTTTAATTTTAAATATTAGAAATTAAAATAAGTAAATTTATTTTTAACCAGTGAAAAAATTTTAAAAATGATATAAGCATTACAAGGTAAAAAATAGTATAAATGTTAGAAATATAACATTTTAAGGACTAAAAAGAAACAATTTTTATTAAAAAATTGACAGAAAAGTGAAGTTCATGACTTTAGATATACAAAGTAAAATTTTAGGGATCTAAAATTAAAAAGTTGACAAATTTAGGTACCTTAATACGTATTCAAAATTAAAAGGAATCCCAAGATTTGCATAAGATTTCCTTACTTTTTTTTTTTGGAATCTCACTTAAATAAATTTTTTCTTTCTTATGGAATTCTAATTATGTGAGCTCATCATGAATATGTTTTTTCTATGTGGGTTCTTAGGACAAGGATAGTTGAAGATTGTAAGGATCATAGCTGTTTGGACTGACATAAAAGTGGCAATTCAAACTTTAGGATTTTTATTTTAGTAGGATGTTTGATTAAGCTTAATTTAATATATATATATATATATATATACACACAAAGGACAATATATAAACCCTAACATTATGTTTAATTAGCAGCCTTTATTAATGTTAGCAAAAAGCCGCCAAATCCAGCCACCCTATTGACAAATTTAGCTAGAGTGACACTTTTTACCAACAATTTCAAGATTGTATAATTAATCATACTATACTATACTAATAACAAATGGTAATTAAATAAATGTATATTGTAATTACTATGAAAAATCTTTCAAAATTAGTAAGAGTGGATGCATGCTCTTTTAACAATTTTTTATAAATAATTGAATTCGTAGTGAAAAAATAATTAAGCAGTAATTTTTATCTACAAACATTTTAACATATAAAATTTAAATGCAAACTTATATTAATAAAATAGAGTTCTAATGGTCATTTCTGTAAAGTATCAGATGATAATATAACGAGTTATGTGAGCATGCATTTTAATGTGATAAATTTCGAGTATAAACACCAAATTTCTTTTTTTCTTTTTTAAAAAAAAAAGATAGAAAGAAAGAATCACTAAGGTGGCTAAGAAGCGAGAGGATCACATGAGAAAGGCAGTGTGACAGAAAGAGAGCATGCAATTGCAAAGGTAGTGCCTGGTTGAATGTGATACAATTTTTTTCTTCCCCTTTAGCTCTCTTACAGTAATCTTATAATAATAATAATAATAATAATAATAATAATAAAAATCTGCAGTTGGTAGCAAAAGGACGCCGGATTTAAAGGGAATAGACACAGAAAGGACCTAAGTTAAAGAAAGTATCGGAAAACCTAAATTTTGTGTATGAAAAAATTAGTATTAAAAAAAATTATATTCTTATAAAATTCGTACCATTGAATATGCTTAGTTAAATTGTTAATGGATAGTTACTAAATATCGAAAATAAAAATATTCAAAGAAGGAAATTATTATAATGGTAAAATTAGTGTATGAAAAAATAGTTGTAAATAAATCTGTTTCGTCTATGATATCACATTATTTAAATTTTAAATATTTAATTTTAGATTTTTTTTTGAGTTGTGGTACGTAATAAGAATAGTTTTGTTGCAGGTTTTAAATTTATTTTTGAGCAAATTATATATTTTTTTTTCACTCTCTTATTTTTTATTTGAAAATCGGATACTTACCTCTTAATTTTTAATTTCATTAACACTTTTCTTATTTTGTTAAATTTTCCATCAAGTTTTTAATAAATAAAACATTTTACTCTCTCTAATTTATAAAATTGGACACTTTAACCCTTTTATTTTAATGAGATAAAATAAAATCACAATTCTAGCTAACTTTCAACAATTACAAATATGTCTATCAACATTTAAAATAAAAAAAATCAAATTACAATTTTAATCTATTTTATTTATATTTATTTTGTGTTTAATTTTATTAATTTTTCATTTTTAAAAATTATTATAAAAAAAGTTAATAAAATGAAATAAAAATGAATATTAAAAAATTGGTGAAAATTTGTGTATTTATCAAAATTATAACTTCACTTTTACGATAATATATTTATGAAAATATGTGTAAATGTTAAAAACTTAAATAGTATTAAAATTTCAAATTTAAAATAATTAAAGAATTAAATTATTTTACATTATTAAAATTTAGAAAATAAATTATTTTATTTTCACAAAATAGAGGGAAATAAATATAATTTAACAAAAAAAAATCATCGCAAGGACGATAGTGTTGTAGGAATTAAAAGTTAATATTGGATATTTTGTTGTATAAGCTTTTGGTTTTAAACTTGAGTAAGAAGCCGGAAAAGCTTATAAAACTGTTATTAATGGCATGTTGTTTAAAAAAAAAAAAAACTGTTATTAATGGCAGCCAATTCGATGAAAAAGAAAATGAAAAGACAATAGCACTATATAAGTTACAATAGTACTCTCTTATTGGTTTTCCACTTAGAAGAAGCTGTTGTAGTCAAAAACACCATTTTCTTACATTTCACACACAGACACAGTGTTTCTTGTCGGGTAGAAAATCTCTTTCTTTTTTTTGGCTAGAGTGTTTTATGTCACTTTCTAATGTTTTTTTACAATCAAAGCAAGAACATTAAATTGAAGCAGAGCCCATTTCTTGTTTTACACAGAACAAGAAGAAGCATGTAATAGTAAAAACCTGTAAAAACCCAATAGAAGGATTGATCTTTTTTTTTAAAAAAAAAAAAGCTAATGAAAACAACAGAAGCTTAACAGCCAGATAGATAGATTGGGGTGAGAGATAATAAAGAAGAAAGAGAGGAGAATTAAGATAAGGGTAGTGGTGGGTTTGATTTTTGTTGTTTCAATAAAAGAAAAAAAAAAAGCTAAGGTTAAAGAGAAAAAAAATAGAGAGAGAAGAATTTTCCTTTTAAGCAAATGTCACAAGAGTCTGAAGAGATAAAGACGATTGAGCAGTGGAAATGGTCTGAAATGCAAGGCCTTGAACTCGTGTCCTCTGATCCTCCTCCTCCTCCTCCTTCTGACCCTTTTAAAACCAGCCCAACAATTGTTAACTCACACTACTCTTCACAACACCAACAACAAGAACAAAGCCATCAAGAAATGGATAGTAGTGCTTCTTCTGCTACTACTGCCACCACCACTACTGCTACTACTACTACTTCTGCGTCTAATAAGAAAGATGGTGGTAGCAATGGTAATGGGGAGAAGCAAGGAGATGTCCCAACAGTTGGTTTTGGTGAGCTTTTTAGATTTGCTGATGGTTTGGATTATGTCTTGATGGCAATTGGTTCTATTGGTGCATTAGTACATGGCTCTGCTTTGCCTCTTTTTCTTCGGTTTTTTGCCGATCTTGTTAACTCTTTTGGGTCTAATGCTAATGACATGAATAAGATGATGCAAGAAGTTTTAAAGGTAAAAGCAACAAACTTTGTGGAAATGAATCCAATTTTTAGTTCTTTGAGCTAAATTGTAATGTAACTAACAAGTTATTGATTTTTCTTCTTCAAATTCACAGTATGCATTCTACTTTCTCATTGTTGGTGCTGCAATTTGGGCGTCTTCTTGGGCAGGTTGTTGTTGTTCTTGACTCCCTTTTCACTTTCTTTATTTGCACTTGTGAAAATGTATAGTGAAACCATAGTTTTCTTGAATTGAATTGGAAACAGAGATATCATGCTGGATGTGGACTGGGGAGAGGCAATCAACTAAGATGAGGATCAAGTACTTAGAAGCAGCTTTAAACCAAGACATTCAGTACTTTGACACCGAGGTTCGAACCTCCGATGTTGTTCTTGCCATTAACAGCGATGCCGTGATGGTACAAGATGCCATTAGCGAGAAGGTAAGAGAAGAAGACAGAACAGGATTCAAAGTGCTCTGTTTTTGCTTTTGTTTGCTGAATTAGGCCTGTGACATAGAAATGTGTTTTCATTTTTCCTTTAAACTTGTGCAGTTGGGGAATTTTATTCACTATATGGCAACATTTGTGTCTGGATTTGTGGTCGGTTTCACTGCTGTATGGCAATTAGCACTGGTCACTCTGGCAGTTGTTCCTCTCATTGCTGTAATTGCTGCAATCCATGCCAACACACTAACCAAACTATCTGGCAAGAGCCAAGAAGCTCTATCACAAGCAGGAAATATCGTAGAACAGGTAAAGAGAAAATGCTAGTTTGTGGACTCTGAGATATTGGACTTGTGTAAAGTTACTTCAAAGGCCAAAAATTTTCAACATTTTGGCATCTGGTTATATGCTAATTTAACGTAAAATTGCAGACGATAGTTCAAATTCGTGTTGTTTTGGCATTTGTTGGTGAATCAAGATCGTTACAAGCCTACTCATCAGCATTGAAAGTCGCTCAAAGAATTGGTTACAAGACTGGATTTTCTAAGGGAATGGGACTAGGTGCAACTTATTTTGTTGTTTTCTGCTGCTATGCTCTGCTTCTCTGGTATGGAGGTTATCTTGTTAGACATCATTACACCAATGGTGGACTAGCCATAGCCACCATGTTTGCTGTCATGGTTGGAGGACTGTAAGTGCTCTGTTTTCTGTTACCGTCAGTTACAATTTTTTTTTGCCCCTCACTCTAGTTCAAATTCTCTTTCTCTTGTATTTTCCTCTCAATTTTTTTCCCTTTGATTTGCAGGGCTTTAGGCCAATCTGCACCTAGCATGGGTGCATTTGCCAAGGCTAAAGCTGCAGCTGCAAAAATATTTCGTATAATTGATCATAAGCCATCTGTGGATAGAAATAGCGAATCCGGGTTAGAGTTAGATTCAGTCACTGGACTAGTTGAGCTGAAAAATGTGGACTTCTCCTACCCATCAAGGCCAGATATTAGGATTCTCAACAATTTCACCCTCAATGTCCCGGCTGGAAAGACTATAGCTTTGGTTGGCAGCAGTGGCTCTGGTAAAAGTACTGTAGTGTCCCTCATTGAGAGATTCTATGATCCCAGCGCAGGTGAATTGTGTTCTACATTAATAAAGATTATATCTTTACCTGTAAAGCTGCGTATCTTTTGCTTGAAAAAATGTGCTAGCTGCTAACTGAAGTAATTTATGTTTCTTGAATTCTTGCATTCCATGTGTGTATGTATGTTTTGATAAAATTTTCACTAAAAAACTAATATTTATTTGTTCAGGGCAAGTTTTACTAGATGGGCATGATATAAAGACATTAAAGTTGAGATGGCTGAGACAACAAATAGGGCTTGTTAGCCAAGAACCTGCTCTATTTGCCACTACCATTAAAGAAAATATATTGTTGGGTAGGCCTGATGCAGATCAAATCGAGATTGAAGAAGCTGCTAGAGTTGCCAATGCTCATTCATTTATTGTCAAGCTGCCCGATGGCTTTGACACTCAGGTATGCATGCATAATTTCCAAAGATCAATGCCTACAATTGGTCATTGCACAAAGCATATTTGATAAGTGTCATGTTAGTTGATCGCAAACTTGTTATGCCTGTTGTTCATCTGCTATCGTTAAAATTTGGAATCTTTGCAATTGAAATCAAAATCTTCCAAGGTAAGTTGAATTAAATGGCTAACTGCTCTCTTGGTATCCAACCATAATAATTGCTTAAACAAGCACTATCCTATGCATGCTAGCATATTGTATTTATTTCAGTTGAGGGAGACAGGGAGTGGGGTAAAGGTGGTTGTTCTAGAAAATGAAGTGAAATGATGGATCTTGACTAGTGGGGATCATGGTTGGTTAGATTTTTTTTTTTATTGCACATAATTGTTAGTTCTTGCTGCTTTAGTAGTGGACTATGAAAGATAAAAGATAAAAGATTGAAATTGCTTATTTGGTCAACAAACTCAAACCTAAATTTATTTAATTCGTGTTTTTTGGAAGTCAAATGTGGGGATGTGTTTTGGTCATGCATGCACTTTGAAGGAAGGTAACATGCTTCAGTCAACAATCCATGTGCATGTATAAGGGCTTTTTTTTTTTTTTAATATATGTTTATGCAGAAACAAGGGCAAAACAAAGGATAAATAAACAAGATAATATAAAAAAAATCAAGAACTGGAAGTCTTACATTAGATGTGCAAGTCTTGCCTTGGGGAAGATTAACAAAATTAAATATTAAAAGGAGAATAAGAATCTTTATGATGTTGACCAAGGAATTAGATAATAACTTGAAGATGACCAGAGGGGAAAGAAAAGAATAGCTATCAATTGATAATAATGACAGAATTCCTCATTTAAGCACTATTTAGTAGAAGTATACAGAATGTCGATAGCAACATAAATAGATCAAGAAAATAGGTTAAAAAATGACTGCTTACGTATTTACTTGCATATTCAAGCAAGAAAACTGAAGAAAAATGAATATGATTTGAAGATTATTATGCCCAAAAAATTGAGTACCTTCTGTTTTATTCAGTTGTTGATTGGTCTGAAGTGGAAATGAACCAAAAAAATAATTCTTATTTGATACAAAGCTGTTGTGTAACATTTATGGTTTTTGATGGAATAAGTTAGAGTAAATAAATATATGGAGTTATCAGTGAGTGCCAGTATGTAATGATATTAAATATGGCAGGTAGGTGAGAGAGGACTGCAGTTGTCAGGAGGACAGAAGCAGAGAATAGCCATAGCAAGGGCAATGCTGAAGAACCCAGCAATTTTGCTTTTAGATGAGGCAACAAGTGCATTGGACTCTGAGTCAGAAAAACTTGTGCAGGAAGCCCTTGACAGATTCATGATTGGAAGGACAACTCTTGTCATTGCCCACCGGCTCTCTACTATTCGCAAGGCTGATCTTGTAGCTGTACTCCAGCAAGGTAGTGTCACTGAAATTGGAACCCACGATGAGCTCATTTCCAAAGGAGAGAATGGTGTCTATGCTAAGCTTATAAGAATGCAAGAAATGGCTCATGAAACAGCAATGAACAATGCTAGAAAGAGCAGTGCAAGGTGCTTCCATCAACTTAGGATCTTCATCTTTTCTTACATCTAATTTCACTTTCCAAATAAGCTCTAAGGATTATGCTGTGAGTTTGTTATTAATACGGTTCTTCATTTGCAGACCTTCGAGTGCCAGGAACTCAGTAAGTTCTCCAATAATTGCACGTAATTCTTCCTATGGTCGATCACCATACTCGCGCAGGCTATCTGATTTCTCTACCTCAGATTTTAGTCTCTCCCTTGATGCCACGCACCCCAATTACAGGCTTGAAAAGCTTCCTTTCAAAGAGCATGCTAGTTCCTTTTTGCGCCTTGCAAAAATGAACTCTCCTGAATGGGTTTATGCATTGGTTGGTTCTATAGGCTCAGTTGTCTGTGGCTCCCTTAGTGCCTTCTTTGCTTATGTATTAAGTGCTGTCCTCAGCGTATACTACAATCCAGACCATGCTTATATGAGCAGGGAAATTGCAAAATACTGCTATTTGTTGATTGGGCTCTCGTCAGCTGCACTAATCTTTAATACACTACAGCATTTCTTCTGGGACATTGTTGGAGAAAATCTTACAAAAAGAGTGAGGGAGAAAATGCTAGCATCAGTGCTAAAAAATGAAATGGCATGGTTTGATCAAGAGGAAAATGAGAGTGCCAGGATTGCAGCAAGATTATCTCTTGATGCAACCAATGTGAGATCAGCCATTGGAGACAGGATTTCAGTGATTGTGCAGAACACAGCATTGATGCTTGTTGCTTGCACAGCAGGGTTTGTTTTTCAGTGGCGTCTTGCCCTTGTCCTCATAGCTGTCTTCCCGCTGGTTGTTGGAGCCACTGTTCTACAGGTTTGTATTTTCAACCAACTTTATAAAAAATTGCTACTTCTGAAGAGATTGATTGGCAACTGAAAATTACAATGCAAGTTGAATTCAATTGTGTATTTTTAAGTGTTGGAATCTGAGAGGTTCAACTGTTAAAAATTTAGAAAGGCAAGCACGAGCAATGAACATTTGTTTTTTTTATTAATTTCTTTGTGATCCAAAATTTTCATGTTAATGTAGATATTCAGCTATTTTATCACTTTTGTTTGGATTTGCATCAGAAAATGTTCATGACTGGCTTCTCGGGAGACCTAGAAGCTGCGCATGCCAAAGCCACACAATTAGCAGGTGAGGCTATAGCCAATGTAAGGACGGTTGCTGCCTTCAATTCCGAGTCACAAATAGTTAGCCTATTCACATCCAACCTCCAGGGTCCTCTACGGCGTTGCTTTTGGAAAGGTCAGATTGCTGGAAGTGGATTTGGAATAGCGCAGTTTTCACTCTATGCTTCATATGCTCTTGGACTTTGGTATGCATCCTGGCTTGTGAAGCACGGAATCTCTGATTTCTCGAAGACAATCCGAGTATTCATGGTCCTTATGGTTTCAGCCAATGGTACAGCTGAGACATTAACATTAGCTCCTGATTTTATCAAGGGTGGTCGAGCCATGCGCTCAGTCTTTGATTTGCTTGACCGCAAAACTGAGATTGAACCTGATGATCCAGATGCAACTGCAGTTCCTGACCGTCTTCGTGGAGAAGTTGAATTAAAGCATATAGACTTTTCTTATCCCACTCGCCCTGATGTCCCTATTTTCCGTGATCTAAATCTCCGTGCACGAGCTGGAAAAACTCTTGCTCTTGTAGGTCCAAGTGGATGTGGCAAGAGTTCAGTCATTGCACTTGTACAGCGATTCTACGAGCCATCATCTGGAAGAGTTATGATTGATGGCAAGGACATCAGAAAATACAACCTCAAGTCCCTTAGAAAGCACATTGCGATGGTCCCTCAGGAGCCATGTCTCTTTGGTACTACCATCTATGAAAACATTGCTTATGGGCATGAATCAGCAACTGAGGCTGAAATCATTGAAGCTGCTACTCTAGCGAATGCACATAAATTCATTTCAGGATTGCCAGATGGATACAAGACATTCGTAGGGGAGAGGGGAGTTCAATTATCTGGTGGACAAAAACAGAGGATCGCCATAGCTCGAGCTCTAGTTAGAAAGGCAGAACTTATGCTACTTGATGAGGCAACAAGTGCACTAGATGCTGAGTCTGAGAGATCTGTCCAAGAAGCTCTAGACCGTGCTTGCTCCGGAAAGACAACAATTGTGGTTGCACACAGACTATCAACTATAAGAAATGCCCATGTCATTGCTGTGATAGATGATGGGAAGGTAGCAGAGCAAGGATCACATTCACATCTGTTAAAAAATTATCCTGATGGGTGCTATGCCCGGATGATACAATTGCAAAGGTTCACGCATAGCCAAGTCATTGGAATGACTTCAGGTTCGAGTTCATCAGCTAGACCAAAAGAAGATGAAGAGAGGGAAGCCTAGTCGAATCAAGAGACATCACCAGTAATTCTTTAAGGTTTTGTTTCAGTTTCAATGCCATGGTATAGTATAGTATGTGTATCATCTAATTTTTTTTTTTTCCCTAATTTTTCCAAGGAAATGATAGTGACAAATACTTCCCACGAGATTGAAATATATAATGATTTGTGTATGCAACTACGAGAAATGGATTGTTTCATAGAGGCAGCCCTCGTGCATTGGCTTGTCTCTTCCACATTCTTCGAAGTGTTGCGATGGGAGGAAAGATGCCTAATGTTGGAAAATAATTGTGAAAGAAAGGTGTCCTAGACTCAAGACTAGACAGGCCCTACCATTTTGATGTACCCTTGGATATATGTACTATAAGAAATATGTCCAAATCTTCATTATCTATCAAATCTTGCATGCAATCCTTTCAATATATTTGCTGCACAATGATCAATTGAGGGTATGTGTGTTTTTATTATATCAACAATCATGCATGTTAGATTTCATATTCCAATTCCATCACTTTCAAGCAACATGTTGAGGGCATTATACTTGAACAATCCAAGGTTTAAGTTGATTAATTCTTGGAAATTTGAAGTCATTCAATCTTGATATGAATTGGGTGTGCCTCTATTTTTGTTGATGTGAAGTGTGGGGAACAAAATTATGGAGTGGCCATAGTTCACGTGGTGGGTTATGTGTACATGGGCATTAAGG
Organism: Mallotus nudiflorus; assembly: GCA_947683625.1. Classification (NCBI taxonomy): domain Eukaryota; kingdom Viridiplantae; phylum Streptophyta; class Magnoliopsida; order Malpighiales; family Euphorbiaceae; genus Mallotus; species Mallotus nudiflorus. The sequence continues at coordinate 196,809 of CANTUR010001074.1, forward strand.
TTTTTAAAAGACAAGATAGCAACATGAGAAAACCAAGTGAAAAGAAGTAGAAAAGAGACAAGAGAGGGATCAAGAAATCATGCATTTTTACATGTTTTCATCCAGGCAGAAGCTGGTGGTGGACAGGCGTGAGAGAAAAGTTTTGGATGTGGGATTCTTCAGCATTTGGAAAATGACAGAAAAGAGATGATGATAGTGTTTGATCTTGATCATGAGTGTGTGGGGCCATACCTGATCTCTTTGTTCGTTAAAAAAAAAAAAAATTAATTGTCAAGATGTTAGTGGCCACAGATGGGGTTTTTGATGGTAGTGGTGGTGGTGGAGGTGGTGATGGTGGTCTTGTTTTGTTTTGAAGTGCTCAGGGCATTTTTTTAAGAAGCTTTTGGAGGGATATTGGGTGGTGACATTCTGCCAACTACTGACTACAACTATTGTTCTTGTCTGGATCGGATGTGGCAAATACTGAAAAACAGTAGGAGAGACGACATAAATGCCTGAAACATATGATTATGGTAACCTTCTTCTTGCTTCTGCAAACTGCAATTATGTACTCTGCACATAAAAGAAAGCTCTCACAATTTTGAAATCATCAGGTGACCTTTTTTTTTCCCCTTTTTCCTTTTGGCTTTGAGCTGTAAATATACACAAGTTCGTCTCTTCAACCCAAAAATGCTAATTAACTAATGGTTGAGTTTCTGTCTCATATGACTCCAGTAGTTTAACAGACAAGTTTCTAGTAATTTAATAATCGAGTTTCTGTCTTGTACAAAATATAATAGTTTAATGGTCGAGTTTCTGTCGCATACAAATTATAGGAGTTCGATGGTCAAGTTTTTATCTCGTACAAAATGTAATAGTTCAATGGTCGAATTTCTGTCTCGTACGTAAGAACTTAAAGAGATTCAAAAACCCTATTTCTTCCTCTGATCGAAAAAAAGGAAGAAGAGAAAAGATAAAAAGCCAAAAGAATCAGTTCATGCTTCACTTGAAAACAAGGGCTACACACCAAAAACCGAAACCTGAAAGTATATGCATGATAAAAGAAGAAAAGGCCAAAGCACTATATGCATAAGGCCAAAGCACAAGAACCAGACAGGCAAGAACAGAACATTATGAAACTTCCATCTTAATAATAATAGTAATGATAAAACATTTGTTAGATCCTGGCTTTAAGGACAAAACTCTGTATCTTAAGCTCTTACTTTCATCGAATAAAACAATGTCAGAATCTGAAATAGATCAATCATAATTCATCAGGAAAGCTACTACACCTTATGCACTCCTACAATAAACAAGTTATAAGCAATTATTAGAAGGAAAGAGACGAAACAAACAGGCCAAAGTAAAATAATTTCCTGTGTTTTGCGTGCTATTGATTCAAGTCAACTCAAACTCTGGAATTTTAGATGCTTTACAGCTGAAGCATGAAAAGCACTTATCCTGAGAATCTTTTTACTACTCAAATTACTTGGTTTCGAACAACATGAAGCATGATGTTGCATGAGGTCAACAAACATTTCGAACCAATCTCATCACATATTTAGAAGCAAAGTTTAATATATAGAATCATGATACATGTCGCATGTAGCCACATTTATTGAAAAAATTGAGAAATTAATTTAATTTTACTTCTCTCTTGAATATAAAAGAGTAAAAGATATTTTTTTAAGGACCGTGACAGTATTATTCACATCTCAACCCATAACATAAAATATTAACCTTAATTTATTCGTGATTACTTGAACTATATATTTTGTGAATTTATTTTTAAGATTTATAAATTAATTATTTTGACGTTTTAATTTTTTTCAAAAAATATAATTTATAAAGGGAGATTTTTACCTACACTAAGTGTAATACATCATATGGTTAGATGCATGTCACGTAAGTTAAGTGTAAAGCACTTGATCAATAAAAACAAAACACCTATTTTTATTATTCACATCTAATTATTTGATGTATTACATTCAAATAAGCAATGATTTCCTATTTATAAATACTTTTTAACTAATTTATGTGTTAAAAAAATATTGTTTAAATATAAAAAATAGTGATTAAAAGTTTTATTTTTAACAAATTAAGATATTTAATTGATCAGTTTATAACTTACGAAAATAAACTGATAAACAATATTAAGCTGAGAGCTTTGATGTATAAAGCCGTAAAACTAATACTTGTGATCTATGCAGGGATGTTAGAAACAGTTAAATTGAGTTTATAGAGTTCATAATACACAATAAACCAGGAAATAAATAACCTCAGTGGAGGCCAGTCTCTAGTTAACATCCAAACATGTATAAATCAATAGTTTACTAATAAAAAATTTAAAAATATTTTTAATAAGATTTTAAATTTAAATCATGCATAGTAAAATAAATATTAAAAAAATTTTACTCTATATAATAAAAATTTATATGTAAATACGGATATCATAAATATTAAATAAAAAAATTAATGTTACGGATATCATAAATATTAAATAAAAAAATTAATGTTTATAGAGACATTTAAAAATTTTTTAGTACTGAAGCTGCCGTCAGAAGGAGAAAGAGTTAGAGAGAAAAAAAAAATTTGAACTCGAGAAGTTATTCTTTTATTTTAATTTTGTTTTTGTTTTAACTACTTGATCTTTTCTTTTATTGTGTTTGTGAAGTTTCTTTTTAAGAATTTATCTACTTTTTTTAGGCTGTTAGCTCCGCTTTGAGAATTGTTAGAGAGGTTATAAGACACCAATCAACAATTATTAATTGATGATTATCTTTCTCTTTTTCTTCTACAAATACTAATTGATTTGTTAATAGTGTTGAAAGTGTGTTTGGAGACCTCAATAGCCATACAAAATCCTTCCATTTCTCACCGAGACTTAAAATAAACACAGTATTTATATTATTATTATTATTTTATTAATAAGGAGGTTATATAATCTAAACATTAATAAACTACATAATAGGAGTAGTTCTCCCCTTTTAAACTGACAAAGGAAGGATTCGAACTCTATATCTAATAATATCTTTAAAAAAAGTGATGTTTTATAAAAAATTTAAATGGTGATTTCAAGCTAATAACTTGCTGCAATTTGGTTAAATTTTTCTTATTTTTATGCAAGTTATTGTGTTAGATTAAGTTTTATTTTATATTTTTATTTGCAATCACTTATTATCTTCTCTACTTCAATGATGAAATTTTATTATGTTTGGAAGTAGGGAAAAAAAAAGGGTTCATATAGACAAAAGCTTAGGGCCATTCTGTGGCACACCCATCCTAGCAGCTAACTCAGCCTCACATGTTAGGGTTTATGGACTTGAGGTGCACGACCACACTGTTGCCAAGGCTCTAATCTGATCATTTGGCCTAAGAAGGCACCAAGCAGTTTCATACAGTCTGTATCTGGATTAGAGCATTTGTAAAAATCAAAGCCAATTGCTAACTCAAACATTGGGCCAGAGAATATGAAGAAGGCAAACAATTTTGCCAGATGAGATGCTGTAATCCAATTAGTTCTGGGTTGTGATGGTAGCCATTAGGGGAAATCTAACCTTGGCTGTTCCAGTTCCCCACCATTGCACGATGTCACTACTCTAAATAGGAAGTGGAGAAAAAAAAAAAACAAATTGTTGTTGTAGTCAAACACTTTACATGTTTGTCATAAATAATTTAATTAGTAAAAACTGTAGATATTCGAATGGAAATCGAGAGTGGAGTTCAAACCCCCAATCATTCCTTTCTTTACTCTCCCTTGTGGTGGTGGTGGGGGAAATTAACAAAATTTAAACTAGCTAAAAAAACACTTTGCATAGGACTGGAGAGAGGAAGGGAACATCGTGAAATTTTTTAATCTAATTATTTTTAGATGATAAAGAACAAACAAAAAGATAACAGAAGTGAAAATATTTTAATTATATTTAGATAAATAGAAGAGAAAAAGAATAAAGATTATGAAAAGATATATAAGTAATTGTAAATAAATAATATTCATATGTATTATCTTTTAACTCAATATGGAAAGTATAAATAAAATAATTTTAGTTGTTTACTCATTTGAATTTCTATTATCTTTTTTAAATAAGGTATTTTCAATTTTAGGATGAGAAAAAACAATAATAATAAAACAAAAATCATGTATATGTTCCATATTATAGGTAAATCAAGCAAACAATATACTAAATAAATAAAAGAAATAAAAAAATCCATGTAATTTGAATTATACTGGGTGAATCACATAAAAGGAGCAATTTTTTTAATTTTTATTTTTCATACTTACTGTTATTGAAATCAACAAATATTAATAATATATTTTTTATTTTTTCTACTCCATTCCTTTTTTCTTCTCTTTTTTTTTCAATGGGCTGAAGTTGAATGTGGGATTTGGTTCTCTGTAAACCATGATTTATAATATAATATATCCAACCGATTCGGCTATCTTGAGATGATATAATTGCATGTGACATTGCCCATAATTTAGTTAAACAGATCACATGAAGTATGCTGAGGTACGTATATAGATCCTTTATTAAAGAGAAGTTCCATTAAAAAAAAAAATTATGATTCTTTATAATTCAAACGTTTTTAAAGCAGTTGGAAATTAATTTTTTTTTACATTCAACATGAGAGAACAAAAATTGAACTCTTAATCTCTATATACCTTAAAAAATTTATGTACTATGCTATTTAACCTTAAAAAGCAATTTCAAGTTAATTAATGGGTGACATTTGCACAGCAACTTAAGAAAACTTAAGAAGAGTGTTGAGATTATTTTTTTGGTTGATGTTTTTTTTTTAATATTCTTTTTATTGCAAATTACTTGATTTTAGATTTTGATGTAATGTTAGAGATAAATAAGTCAACAAATTAGAAGTAAATTTTTTAGAAAATATTGATCAATATTATGTAGTATTGTACTATTTCATTATTAAACAGGAATGGAATATCAGAAAATTGATTATCTCTCACTCTTCAATCATTGCAGGTGAATGCAATACTTAAACAAACTAATCTACTTGGTTCATTTTAGTGAAGAGCGTTTGGTTTTTTTTTTCCCATATTAATAACATTCGATAATTATTTTAAAATTCAAGTTAAATGAGCTTTATAAAGTAATAAAAATTTTCAATATTTATTTTTCATATATAACACTCAAATTTAAAAATTTATTTAAAAAGATTTAAATTTCTCGTGAATTAAATCAAGAATTGTTAATAAACTTTCTAAGTTTCAAGGCATAAAAAATATTACATACAAGCACAAATTTAAAATAAAAGTAATTTGAATAGAAGTTTTGAATTGGAATTTTGATTCACTAATATTTAATAAAATTTATTATCTTTATGTTAAATAATGTATTTAGAAAAGTAATTTCATAACTTTATATCTCATAGATTTTGACGTATTCTGGCCAAAGAAATTTAACCAGAGATACAATTTTTGATAGAAACAATGAAAAAAATCATAAAAATAAAAAAGTGGAACATAGATTGGGCAAAAGCAACTCAATTAATTTAGATAGTAAAGGAATAGTTTAGTAGTAAATTTTTTTAAAAGTATGATAATGGAAGATGTCTAAATCATGCTATTATTGATTATGTCCAAATTATACTATTATCGATTTAAAATGAAAAGACTATTTTATATAATATAGTTGATGGATACTTAAATTTAGGGATGGTTACGGTTTGAAACTGGACGGTTCCGATTTAAAAATTTTTGAAACCGAATTTGAACCGTATACAAGATGGTTTAAAAAATTTTAAATTAACATCAAACTGAAAACAGTTCGGTTCCAATTTTAATTTTGGTTCAACCCTATTTTAGTTCAATCCAATTTTAAACCAATTAAAAAATGGATTGATTCAAGATAAATTCCGATTCCAAATCAGCCCGCATCCACCGCTGCTTAAATCATATATCACTTTTAGTTAGTTGAAAAAACGTATATTATCACTTCGTATGTGATTGGATGAATTTGAGATGATTATCTCTAACAGTAAAGTCAGCAAAACTATTTAAGCACTTAGCTAATCCATTAAACGAAAGCTACCTAATGCATGCTGGCGCATGAATCCGAAGCAATTGTTAAAAATAAAAGAGTCGAAACAAACAGCCCAACATAAAAATGTTTTCCTATGCATTTTTATTACAGTGCATGCACTTGATTGACCTCAAACTCAGGATATTATTTAAGCTTGGAGTTAAAAAAATATATATGAAAAAGCCATTTCTCATGTAGTGCTAAAACAGTCAGCTTACGGAAAAATAAAAAGGAAAAATAAAAAAGCTAAAGATAAAGAGTACCCAACCATAAAACAAAAAATACTAAATAATTTGAAAGTAAAGAAAAGGGGTATAAGTGCACATCTTTAGGTCTGCTAAAGGATTGAAGCGTTATCACTAGATCAAAAGAGAAAAAAAAAAAGGGCATTATCACATTAATATATGCATTAAGTTTTTTTTTTTTTGTTGAGAAAGAAGACTTACTGTATATGCATAATTTTTCAGAGAATTGCTGACTGAATAAAGCATATGTACATGTTTATAACTCACACACCCAACCATAATTTAAGTGATGTAGGATCTCAAAATACCAGCTCTATGCATTAAGTTTTTATAACCTTATTAACTTTTTCGCATTCATGTCATGATTATGTGATTACTATAGTTCAAGCCAACCATTTAAAGCTATAATTGAGATAACCTAAAAGCGAGTTTAAAGTATTGAAATATTTTAAATATGATGATGATAAAAACTGTTTTTATTTAAATAATATCTTAAATTTAATTATAATTATAATTATAATAAATTAATTATTAAGAAATTTTTATTTTTTTTATAATTTTATTTGAATTAAGCTGAATTAATTAAAATTTAATAAATTTTAAATATTGATGATTCATACTTCAATTTATTTTGACTTATTTTAAATTTAAGTTTAGTTGAATTAAAATTTTTATTCAAATTTAATTTATTAAGTTATTTGAATTGTTTATGAAATAATAATAATATTATTTTTATTTAAAAATTATATTATTATGAAGAAAAAAATCATTAGTAATTATTTTATATATTTAAGATTTGTTTATATTTTATTATTTCTTGTAAATATTAACTAGACCAACACCTTGAATAATACTATTGTAAAATTAAGTATTAAAAATTTTAATTTTAAACTTCTCATGGATCATTTCGCTGATTTTTTCTTAATATCTTGACAAGAATTGTACTATTTAACTTTCAATGGCTGGCTTTCAAGTTAAATTCCAAAAAATGATTAAAATTATTCATTCAAATGAAATGAATTTAAAGTACGAGCGATTTGTTTTATTATCTATTAGATCGTTTAGATGAGCTCAAAGGAATGTACTAATGAGTAGCTTGAGGCGAGATAAATAGGTTGATTGGATTTTTTCCTCTAAACTCAATAATTTAATTTTCTTTTGAAGCAAAATGTCACTGTAGTGATGTGAAGGGATAAAGACGATTGAGTGGTCCGAAATTCAAGGCCCCGAACCGGTGTCTTCTGGTCCTTTTCCTTCTCTAACAGTACTCCAACAAGCATTATATTAACTTGCCCTTCTTTGCACAACAAACAACAGCAACAAAAACCATCAACAAGTACACTACTAAAGAAAAGAAAAAGAAAAAAAAAAGATATGGATGATAGCACTATTTGCTCTGACAAGAAAAATGGTAGCAGTAGTGGTACTGGTAATGGCAATGGGGATGTGCCTGCAGCAGTTGGTTTTTTTGAGCTATTTAGGTTTGCTGATGGGTTGGATTATGTTCTGATGGCAATTGGTTCTATTGGTGCGATAATACATGGCTCTTCCATGCCCATTTTTCTTCAGGTTTTTGCCAAGCTAATCAACTCTTTTGGGTCTAATGCTAACGACATGGATAAGATGATGCAAGACATTTCAAAGGTAAAGCAGATGACACTTTGAAAAAATGAATGGAATTCTTTTGTTCTTTAAGCTAACCGAACCATGAAACTAATGTGTTCTTGAATTTTTTCTTTTCGGGTTCTTTTGAAATTCACAGTATGCAGTTTACTATCTGATTGTTGGTGCTGCAATTTGGGCATCTTCTTGGGCAGGTTGTTGTTCTTGACTGTCGTTTTAGTTTTTATGGGTATCAGTTTCTTGTGTTTTCTGTTTCTTTCAGGTGTATATATTTTGGTTAACAGAATCGAACTGGCAAACTAGAATTGTATCGGAAACAGAAAATTTGAAACAAAATAAATATTTTTCATAAAATAGTTGGTTGATTATTAATATTTAAATCAGAATCAATATAGATTTTTTTTATAATATTAAATACGAATAACTAACAAAAATTTATTATACATTTAAAATTATTAAATAAATTATCTATATTTATAACTTATTTTATTTTGCTTCGTATTTTTTTATAATATTTTTATGCATGTACACAAGCAAGAATATTCTTGCATTAAACTCTTATTTTTTATTGCTTGTTGAAGTGGTCATCCTTTTCTTTTACACATATGTAACTGTATATACACGTAGCATGTATATATACATCCATATAATTAATAAACAACTAGTCCAATAATTATTCATCATCTTAAAATATAAAATTTAAATTTTATTATTATCGATTTATAAAATTTATTTTTGTATAATTTAAAAAAAAATCTCTCTCCTCTCTATTAAAGTCTAAATCATATCTATTGTGCATGTGTTTTTAACTGTTTTAATAGTTTATTAATAATTTATAATTATTATAAATTTTACTGTATGATATAATCTAAGAATGTTCCTGTGTAAAAGAATGTGGTGAAATAAAAAGAGCGTTTTAATTCGTTGAATTGAATTGAAAACAGAGATATCATGTTGGATGTGGAGTGGAGAGAGGCAGTCAACAAAGATGAGGATCAACTACTTACAAGCAGCTTTAAACCAAGACATTCAATATTTTGACACTGAGGTTCGAACCTCCGATGTTGTTCTTGCCATTAACAATGATGCTGTCATGGTACAAGATGCCATTAGTGAGAAGGTAAAAAAAAAAAAAAAAAAACCCTACACTTCAGTTATTAAAAAACAAAATGAGAGATACAAAATTCTCCTATGGAGCAGAAGAAAGTTTTCTAATTTTTACTATGATTATTTGAGACTAATAATAATAATTTATTACTAAAATATAATATTTATCCAATAAACTTTCATCTGACTTCAAATCCAAGCTTGGCGGGTAGAAACTAAAGCCGAACGATAAAATTTTTTATCATCTCATATTAATATGAAAAATTTTGCTCAAAATCTCATCTCTTGTTAATAAAAAAAATTTTACTTACAATGTAATTACACTCAAATGACGGATTTTTTAATATTTTTTTAATAATTTTTAATTTTTTTATATAAATTATTATTATTTAAAATTAATTAAATTCGATTTAAATAAAATAAAAATATAATATTAAAAAAATTTTCCAATTTATAGGAGGTGTTTTTTTTGCCATGATTTTCCCAGGTGGGGTGGGGTTTTTATGGAAATAATTCCATTTTAGGTTCAATGATTAAGCAGTTACCTTTTGAGGGGCGTCTTTTGTTTCTTTTCTACACAACAAAAAAAAAAAAAAAAAAGGGAATAAGGTTGGATTTGGTCCTTAAACCTTTTAGAAATGTTCAAATTGTCCTTTTCTAACTTTTTGTCTGAGATGTACATAAATATCACAATAAAATTACAAAAAGCTCTATAATGATTTAGTAAGTTAAAAAATAATTTAAATTTATGTGTTAAAAATTTAAACATAATAATATAATATACCATAAATAAATTAAGAGTTTAAATATAATTTTAGAAAATAAAATTTAAATTTTTCACTAGATGTTTTTATGAAAGTATGGACTCAATTGTTAATTTACTAAACTATCAGGGAGATTTTTATAATTTTTATTGTGATATTTGTGTACATCTCAGACAATAGGTGTGTAAATGAAATTTTTAGGGCCAATTTGACCTTTATTGCAAAGTTTAGGGGTAAATTAATGAAAAAGTCAAGAAGGGCAATTTGAACATTTCTAAAAAGTTTAAGGGTTAAATTGAACCTTATTCCTTTTAAAGCGTTTTTCTGCAATCACGCTTGAAGCCCACACCATCCAAATATCTTTAATTGTTCAGTGTTTTGCCATAAAATTTTTGACTGTTTGGGCGTTGGATTGAAGACTCTATTTTTAGAATGCTAATGAAAAGAGAATTTATAATAAAAAAACTTTTTAATATTATTTTTTCATAAAACTCATAATTTTTAAATTTAGTAATTATTTTAATAAATTATTTTTTTTTAAATAATAATATATGCATGTGTCAATAAATATTACAACAATATCTATCTATATATATATATATATAGAGAGAGAGGATAATTACTGTATATCTTATATTTTGATATATTATATTATTTTATTCTTAACATTTAAAAAAAATATGTATTCATCTCTAATAACAATTAACAGTTATTAATCCTTTTTAATATTTATTAATTATTTTTTAGAAATAAAATAATATATAATTTTATAAATATTAAGAATAAAATAATGTGATAAATTAATATATATATATATATATATATATATATATATATATTGTAGTTTTCAGTGAACAACACGGACAATAATAATAATGCAATAACAACCACTAGTCTCCCTCAAAAAATAAAAACAAAAAAGCCACTACTTCAATGCTGTCTAAAACAAAAGTCCAATCGACAATAAATTTCCTTACTTTTCCAATTTGTACTGCATCTAGTTATCCATCGTAATCAATTCCCATCCTATCAATGCCTTATTATACTATTGTATTTTCAATTATCAATACTAACAGTTTTAATGTTTTATTTTTCTTTAAATTATTATATTTTTACTGTTTAATTTGTTGTCAAATAAATTAATATAAAAAATTAAAAATACTATTTAATCCTTAAACTTATAATATAATTTTAAATTTATTCATTTTTATTAAATTAATATTTTTAACTTATTATATTTTGATTATTATAGTTACTAAATAATTTTTATTTAATACTCAAATAGAAATATGTAATCAACACAACATTAATTAAGATTTATTATATTGATATGAACTCAATTTTATCAATTATTATGGTACTATATGATTTATGTAATTTGTGTTGTAGTAATTATAATTTATTTTATTTTAATCAATGCCCGTTAATTGAGTTTTGCGATATTATAATATGAATTCAATTTTTATAATTGACTCTATATTGCAAATGAAGTTTGTCATGTTGAAATAAATGAAGACTCTATACTACAAATGAAACTTGCCATGTTGAAATAAATTTTTTAGTGAGATATGATAGTTTTTCTTGAAAAACTTGTAAATAACGTGTGTAGATACAATACGCACACACAATAAAATAATTTTAATAAAATTCAATAATTAAATTCATGTTAATATGATAAACTTTATTAATATTGTATTAATTATATAGTTATATTGAATAGTACTAATTTTAAATTAATATATTTTAAATTTATTTAAATGTTAAAAATAAAAATTATTTAGATATCAATAAAACATAAAAATTAAAATATATTAATTTAATAAAAAATTAAATGAATTTAAATTATATTATAATTTCAGAGACCAAATAAAATTTATAATTTTTCAAATTGGTTCATTTAATAGTAAATAATACAGTAATGATGTAATAGTTTAATGGACTAAAATCTAAAAGATATTTAAATTAATTACTGAAATTATGGAAATCTAATAATATAATATGTCAAATCTCAAGAATGTTATAGTAGTCCATCCTAAAAGATATTTATGTATATATTATAATTTTTTTTATATTTTTTATGACACATATTTCTACAATTAATTTCGATTTTTAAGGTTAAATATTTTTAATAAATATAAAATCATTTTATTTAGACTAAGAATATTACATTTAGGTTATTTAAGAATAAATTATATAATATTAAAAATTAATATTATAGCGTATTAAATTTAGTTAATAAATATATATAGTTAGAACACTCATACGTATTTTTTATACGAAATATTAAAATATTTATCATTTATTATAATGATTTGGTACAACATATACGAAATAATTAAATTAGTCCTCCTATAATGAAACAATATATATATATATATATATAAATGTTTGTAGGAAAATCTCATTGGCCAAAGGAGTGGCCTCCATGCAAATATATTCAACCTTAGTTCCTCTTCTTGGCGTCAAAGAAAAGACATAAAGCAAAATAAATAAATAAATAACGACAAAGTTTAAACATCTCCAACAGAACATCTTGATGGAGGGCCCTAATATTCAATTCGCTGTCAATCTCAATATGAATTCGCATGATCCTCAGGAATGCATCCACTCTTTAGATATTTTTATATTTCAACATTTGAAAGATTGAAAATATTTATCATCTTTTTATCAGCATCAGTAATGTCTAAATTAATTGATTTAGGAAGAAATCTTTGACTTTAGATTTGAATCACGTTTGCGAGGTGACGTCTTGATAAGCAACATTATTAAAAATAATTTATTTTTTAGTAGAATATAATGCATTTAAAATAAATAGACTAATATCTACCAGTTAAAATAACAAAAAGTTTGAATTTCAGTAAAGTTTCATAATTGAATCTTATGAAAATAGATTTGAACATCCTTATTACTCTACCTTAAACTCCAAATTTAATAGAAAAGGATGATGTTTAAATTAATCGAAACCGCTTGAGTGGTAACCACTCGCAGGAGCATCACATAAAAAAATATTATATTGGAATCAGTTCAACTTTCTCACCCATCTTACACATTTTGACAATTATATTAAAAAATCCTCACTTTAGGAATTATATTTTACCCAACACTAAAATGGGAAAAAACCTGTTGGAGTAGGACTTGGAGCTTGACAAAAATGTGTTGTTTTTTTCTTTTGGCTGAACTTGTGCAGTTGGGAAATTTCATTCACTATATGGCAACATTTGTTTCTGGATTTGCGATTGGCTTCATTGTTGTATGGCAATATGCACTAGTCACCCTAGCACTTGTTCCTCTTCTTGCTGTTATTGGAGCAATCCATACCAACACATTATCCAGACTATCTGCCAAGATCCAAGAAGCTCTATCACAAGCAGGAAACATTGTAGAACAGGTTAAACAGAAATTGTACTTAAAAAAAGGAGAAATTTTTTTCACCATTTTAGCATCTGGGTACTTGCTAATTTGAAGTAAAATTGCAGACAATAGTTCAAATTCGAGTTGTTTTAGCATTTGTTGGGGAATCAAGATCATTACAAGATTACTCATCAGCATTGAAAGTTGCTCAAAGAATAGGTTACAAGAGTGGACTTGCTAAGGGCATAGGATTAGGTGCAACTTATTTTGTAGTTTTCAGCTGCTACGCTTTGCTTCTTTGGTATGGAGGCTATCTTGTTAGACATCATTACACCAATGGTGGAGAAGCCATGGCTACCATGTTTTCTATCCTTCTTGGAGGAATGTAAGTGATTTGTTTCAGTTATTGCCATTTCTAGTTCAAATTCTCTTTCTGTTATATATTCCCTCAATTTTTTTGTTGTTGTTGTTTTTTATTTTTTTTCCTTTGTCAGTGCTATAGCTCAATCTGCATCTACCATGGGTGCATTTGCCAAAGCTAAAGCTGCAGCTGCAAAAATATATCGTATTATTGATCATAAACCCGCTATTGATCGAAACAGCGAATCTGGGTTAGAGTTAGATTCAGTCACTGGACTAGTTGAGCTGAAAAATGTGGACTTTGCCTATCCATCAAGGCCAGATATTAGGATTCTCAACAATATCACCCTGAATGTCCCGGCCGGAAAGACTATAGCTCTAGTTGGCAGCAGTGGCTCTGGTAAAAGTACTGTGGTATCTCTCATTGAGCGATTCTACGATCCCAGCGCAGGTAAATTGTGTTCTACATTGATAAAAATGATATATTTACGTGTAAAGCTGCTTATCTTTTACTCGAAAAAGTGTGCTATCTGTTAACTGAAGTAATATATAGGTTCTTGAATTCACGTATTCCATGTGGGTACAGATTAAATTTTACTAAAAAAGTAGATATTTATTTGTTCAGGGCAAGTTTTACTAGATGGGCATGACATAAAGACATTAAAGTTAAGATGGCTGAGACAACAAATAGGGCTTGTTAGCCAAGAACCTGCTTTGTTTGCCACTACCATTAAAGGAAATATATTGTTGGGTAGACCTGATGCAGATCAAATCCAGATTGAAGAAGCTGTCAGGGTTGCCAATGCTCATTCATTTATTGTCAAGTTACCTAAAGGTTTTGGCACTCAGGTAATAACAGCTAGAGGTGGTCATAGGCTTATTTTTGCACGTTCTTCATCAGGTATCTATTAAGTGAGTTGACTGAGATGGCTAACTACTCTCTTGTATTATCTAACCTTAATAATTGCTTAAACTAACTCTATTGAACGTGGGGTAAAGTTGGTTGTAAACTAGAAAGTGAAATGAAGTGATGGATCTTGATTGGTGGGGATTATGGTTGGCTAGAATAGTTTTATTCTTATGCAAATACTTGTTAGTTGTTGACTTATTGCTGCTTTAATAATGGACTGTTAACTATTAGAGATTAAAATTGCTTGTTCAGTTACCATGCGCCTAGCCTGGCTGGCAAGGCATTGCCTTGCTGTGTGAGAGGTCTTGGGCACACCTTAGAGGAGGTTTATCTCCAAGGTACTGGTGTGGGTGTCCTAAAAAAAAAAAGAATAGTGAGAAGTTTATAATAAATGGCTATCTCACATTGGTCAGAGAGCCATTTCCTCACTATCTCACATTGGTCAGGAAATGGGCATCTCACATAGTTTAAGTAAATATGTTCTCTGAAGTTTACAAGAAATATTAGAACCATACAGAAAATGAATTATAAAGCTATATTTTCAGACATGTTTGGAAATCGGTTTGATGTGGAAATGAATAAAAAACTATCCTACCTGATATAAAGCGGTTGCATAAAAAAACTCAATTCTTTTTTTTTCTCTGTATTTTAATTTGGAATCAATCACAGTAAATAAATATATGGATGTATTAATTAGTGAGCATCATTGTGAAATGATTTTAAAAATGGCAGGTAGGTGAGAGAGGACTGCAATTGTCAGGAGGACAGAAGCAGAGAGTAGCTATAGCAAGGGCAATGTTGAAGAACCCAGCAATTTTGCTTTTAGACGAGGCAACAAGTGCATTGGACTCTGAGTCAGAAAAACATGTGCAGGAGGCCCTTGATAGAGTCATGATTGGAAGGACAACTCTTGTCATTGCCCATCGGCTCTCCACTATTCGCAAGGCTGATCTTGTAGCTGTACTCCAGCAGGGTAGTGTTGCTGAAATTGGAACCCATGATGAGCTCATTGCCAAAGGCGAGAATGGTGTTTATGCCAAGCTCATCAAAATGCAGGAAATGGGTCATGAAACAATTATGAACAATGCCAGAAACAATAGTCCAAGGTTCTTCCATCAACTTATGATTTTAACTATTCTAACATTTAATTTCATTCTCCAAAATAGCTCTATGGATTATGCTCTGTTTATTTACTAATATGGTTCTCCATTTACAGACCCTCAAGTGCCAGGAACTCAGTAAGTTCTCCATTTATTGCTAGTAATTCTTCCTATGGTCAATCACCATACTCGCGAAGGCTATCTGATTTCTCTACCCCGGATGCCACACATTCGAATTTCCGGCTTGAAAAGCTTCCTAAAGGGCAAGCCAATTCCTTTTGGCGCCTTGCAAAGATGAACTCTCCAGAATGGATTTATGCATTGATTGGTTCAATAGGCTCAGTTGTCTGTGGCTCCATTAGTGCCTTATTTGCCTATGCACTAAGTGCTGTCCTCAGTGTATACTACAATCCAAACCATGCTTATATGAGCAGAGAAATCGCAAAATACTGCTATTTATTAATTGGGCTCTCATCGGCTTCCCTAATATTCAATACACTACAACATTTTTTTTGGGATATTGTTGGAGAAAATCTTACAAAACGAGTGAGGGAGAAAATGCTAGCAGTAGTGCTAAAAAATGAAATGGCATGGTTTGACCAGGAGGAAAATGAGAGTGCAAGGATTGCAGCAAGATTAGCCATTGATGCAAACAATGTGAGGTCAGCCATTGCGGAAAGAATTTCAGTGATCATACAGAATATAGCATTGATGCTTGTTGCTTTCACAGTAGGTTTTGTTTTGCAGTGGCGTCTTGCCCTTGTCCTTATGGCTGTCTTTCCCGTGGTTGTTGCAGCCATTGTTCTACAGGTTTGTTTCTTCCACTTGCTTGATCAACAAGTGGTCAAATTATTAAGAAGATGTGTTTATTTGCCAAAAAGTAATAGCTCTCATCACCGTTTTGTTGAATTTTCATCAGAAAATGTTCATGACTGGCTTCTCGGGAGACTTAGAAGCTTCGCATGCTAAAGCCACACAACTAGCGAGTGAGGCCATAGCCAATGTAAGGACAGTTGCTGCCTTTAATTCAGAGTCGCAAATAGTTAGTTTATTCATCTCCAACCTCCGGGATCCTCTACGGCGTTGCTTTTGGAAAGGTCAGATAGCAGGAAGTGGATATGGGATAGCTCAGTTTTCGCTCTATGCTTCCTATGCTCTTGGTCTTTGGTATGCCTGTTGGCTTGTAAAGCATGGAATTTCTGATTTCTCGAGGTCAATCCAAGCTTTCATGGTGCTTGTGGTTTCAGCCAATGGTGCAGCTGAAACATTAACAATAGCTCCTGATATTATCAAGGGTGGTCGAGCCACTCGCTCAGTCTTCTACGTGCTTGACCGCAAAACTGAAATTGAACCTGATGATCCAAATGCAAATGCAGTTCCTGACAGTCTTCGTGGAGAAGTTGAATTACAGCATGTAGACTTTTCTTATCCTTCTCGCCCTGATATCCCTATTTTTCATGATCTAAGTCTACGTGCACGAGCTGGAAAAACTCTTGCTCTTGTAGGCCCAAGTGGATGTGGTAAGAGTTCAGTTATTGCACTTGTACAGCGATTCTATGAGCCATCATCTGGAAGAGTTATGATCGATGGCAAGGACATCAGAAAATACAACCTCAAGTCCCTCAGGAAGCATATTGCTATGGTCCAGCAGGAGCCATGTCTCTTTGCTACCACCATTTACGACAACATTGCTTATGGGCGCGAGTCAGCAACTGAAGCTGAAATCATTGAAGCTGCTACGTTAGCCAATGCACACAAATTCATTTCAGGATTGCCAGACGGATACAAGACATTCGTAGGGGAGAGGGGAGTTCAATTATCCGGTGGACAAAAACAGAGAATCGCCATAGCTCGAGCACTGGTCAGAAAGGCAGAACTTATGCTACTTGATGAGGCAACAAGTGCACTAGATGCTGAGTCTGAGAGGTCTGTCCAAGAGGCACTAGACCATGCTTGCTCAGGAAAGACAACAATTGTGGTTGCACACAGACTATCAACTATAAGAAATGCCCATGTCATAGCTGTGATCAACGATGGGAAAGTAGCAGAGCAAGGATCACATTCACATCTATTGAAAAATTATCCTGATGGGTGCTATGCCCGAATGATCCAATTGCAAAGTTTAACACATAGCCAAGTCAGTGGAGTGAATTCAGGTTCTAGTTCGTCGGCAAGACCAAAAGAAGATGAAGAGAGGGAGGCCTAATTAAATCGAAGGGCTGAAAGGGCCTTTATAAAAATGAATTCTCATTTTTATAAAAATTATGACAAATCAATTATAAAATGATTACCTTTTAATTCTCATGTTTATAATGTTGGAATGGCATTTAAAGTTCATATATAATAAGTAACTTAATAAAAATAACTATTAAAAATTTTTAATAAATGAATGTTTATTAATATAATAATCAAATATAAATAATTAATATCTATAATTTTTTAAACGAATAAGTGATGGACTCATTGGCCGTGAGATATGGACCCAAGACAAACATGTTCCTGTAATTTGTTAAATTGTCATTGAATTACCACTACTACTACTAGAGTAGTAGTTCAAATGATAGTGTTTATGTCTTGTATGAACTTGAAAATATTTAAAAGGAAAAAAAATGGAAGAGTGGAGAATGGGGAAAAAAAATAAAAGCCAAACACAATTAGCTCATAACTCGGTTGAAAACAAGAGCTACACACCATAAACCCAAACCTGAAAGTACATGCACGATAAGAAGGAGAAAAGGCCACACAAGAACTAGTATAAAGGCAAGAAAACAACAATATGAAACTTCATCTTATTTTTAATTAATAATGATAAAGCATTTGTTAGGACCTGGCTTTAAGGACAAAACCATGTATCTTAAATCTTAAGCTCTTATTTCCATCAAATGAAACAATGTCAGAATCTGAAACAGATCAATCATTAAAGCTGCTGTACCTAATGCACTCTCACGCATTAACTAAAAGCAATAATTAAAAAGAAAGACATGTATGGAACCAACCAAAACAAGATAATTTCCAGTATCCCTATGCAAATGATTGAAGTCAATTCAAACTCTGGAATATTATATGCTGTAACAGCTAAAGCATAAGAAAAACACCTTTCTATGGAGAAAAGGTAAACAAATAAAATTGCAAGCCTTTCTATTCTGCCTTGGTTTATAACAAAATTGAAGCATGATACTGTTGAACTTAGAATTTCTTTCACACATTCATAAATACAACGACCATTTTAGAACCTTAACTTTTCCACATTCATGTCGTAACAATTATGTGGTCAGTGCAATCCAAGGCCAATCCTCAATAAGTGGATCTATTGGTATACTGTAATAGAATCCACGGTTGTACAATTTCTTATTAACTACCCATCAACTATTAGTACACTTAGAGATAAAAGGAAATTCCATCTTACGATAATATTACCAAGCAAACCTACCGTTGCACAAGAAAAGAAATCCTAGACACCATATAAATGGTAAAATTAATTATCTAAGTTAATATTTGTCCTACGGCAACCAACAGAAGTGTGAAGCTTCTACATAAAATAGGAAAAATACATTTGATGCAGAGAAAAAATCCATTAAGCATATGTTGGGCAGCAGCTTACATTTTGGTATTTTATCTTAAGGGGAGAGTTCATATGGCCAACCTCAATTAGCTTAATTGAGTTTGAGCTTATTGAGTTCATAATACACAATAGACCAAGAAATAAATGTTCACATAGATCGGTATATGCTGAAGTGCATGTATCAAACATGAAGGTAAAAAACACAAAAAAAGGCACATGGCATACTCATAAGAAAATTCAATTCTATTACTTAACCACTCTTACAGCACCAAGTAACTTCAATGGAGAGCAGTCTCAACTCAGTTAACATCTAAACATGTATCAATAACCAAAAAAATAATGTTCACAATGACATAAGCTTAGGACCATTGTCTGGCATACCCATTCCAGCAGCTAACTCGGCGTCAAGTTGTGTGTGTGGTGCAGGTCCCATCATTTGCTTCAAACTGCATTTAGCATAAGTAATAGAAGACAATAAATTCTCCACGCCAGTAATAAATTTCAGCTGTTAATTATAAATAAAGAAGACACAAATCCAAACTTTATAATTTTGGATATCAGATTTTTCACGTATTCACATGCTAAGGTTTATGAGCTTGAGGTGGATTATCACACTGTTAAACAGACTCTAATCTAATCCTTTGGCCAAGAAAGGCTGCAAAAATTGTCATACAGCACATAGATCAGATAGAGCATGCTACATTCAAATTGTTTCCTGATTAGCAGATCAGCCATTCGGCCAAATAATATGAAGGAAATCAGAAAACAAATTTGGTATAGCATGCAGCTGCATAGAGCTTGCTATAATCCAACTGGTTCCTGGTTGCTGAAGTAACCATTTGGCCAAAGAAGAAGAAGGCAAACAAATTTCTACAATAAATGGCTAGATAGATTATGTTACCATTGAATTGGTTGCCAAATTAAGTTCGCCCTTCACCATATCATGCACTTGCAGAAGTGAGCTCAGTGAGTATAATATGGTTGTAATACTAACTCCTAACGGAAATCTCTGAAGGACCAAACTAAGCTACTTGGTTACAAATTTTAAAAAGACGCTGGCGTTTAAGTCACAAACCAGAGCACACAGAACTATCTAATCAAAACAAAAGCCGCAATATTCAATAAAATCATAAATCCAATAATAGAAACTGACCGCTTCTTGTGTCGTTTGGACTTAAAATGATCGTCTCTCACAGTAGTATTAGCAAAATAACGACTGAAAAATTTAAAAAAAAAATAAATTAATATTTATTTGATGAATTGTAAATGCAAGTACATAGTCAAAAAGCCCCAATTTTTTTTTTCTTAAATAAACTTACTCGCAATGCAAGCAATAGTATTGACCCATGCCAGGCAAATCCTCATCAGGAGGTAACAATTTCTTCTCTGCATCAGGCTTTTGTAGCTCATCATACACCATATCGTCACGTGATCATAACAATTATCAGTCAAGGAATCACAAAAATCATGAAAATTTATAGAAAAATCGACGAGAATATTAAATTAAATAGAAATTCAATTCAATTCAATTTAAAAAAAAAAAAAGAAAAAAGGATATCTTTGAGGAGGAATTTGGAGCGGCGAGCTGTTTTGTGAGAGTATCTTCTTTTCTTCACTTTCCTGCTTGGACATTTGCCTCCCATTCTTTTTTTTACTCTGTTGTGGGAATTCAGGTTTTTGCGAAATTTTCAATTTCCGTAAAACCCTAGATGTTTGATCGAGAGATCGAGAGAGGAAGGAGTCGTTGCTGTTTGGTGTTTATTTATAGGAATTTGGAGTAACCGACGTCGTTTCATCTTTACACCTAACCGACGTCGTTTTATCTTTTCATTTAATTCTTATCAATAATTTATACTATTTTTTTTATATGTGCATGACAATATATATATATATATATATATATATATATATATATATATATATATATATATATATTTGATAGAACATGCATGACAATAATTTTAGATCTTCGATTATTAAGTTAATTTAATAATTGAAATCAAAATTAATATTACTTTTTTATATGTTATATGAGTTATTTATGGATTTAAGCATATAAGTTGAGATATATTTCTAGAATAAATAAAAAAAATTATTATCTTTTTTTATTAATTGGAAGAATATAGGACATAAATATTGATGAACTGTATAATAAGAGTAACTCTTTCCTTTTTCAAATTAGGTGAAAATTAATTTTCAAATAAAAAAAAAACATAATTAGAATTCTACATCTCATAATGTTTTTGAAAGGAGGTGAAATAGATAAATTTTTTCTATTATCTTTAATTTCATCGGTAATATATAAATTTTCTTACTAATAATGGATTAGTGGATAATTACCTTTTAAAATCATAAAGGTTAATTAATAGGTGTCTTTTTTTATTATTTAATTAGTTCATAATATTACGTGATGCACGTAATTTTTTATAAAATTTTAATGAATATTTTAATATTTTAAAATAATAATAAATTAATTGTAAAACATATATAAATATATGTTAAAGACGGTAATGATAAGAATTATATAGGAAGGAATAAGAAAAATCTTAGATTACTTTTTGTAAAAATAGAAATAGATTGCTTTCAAATAAGAAAACTGTTCCAGTAAAATATTCATGAACAAAGAGTTGTATAATAAATGGAAAAAAGAGAGACCTTTCACCCACTAACGAAGGATTTGAACCGATATTTGTAGGTGAAAAAAAGTAGATGATGAATGTAGATACAGAAGTGATATCAAGGTTTGTTAGAGTTGATTAATAAGTAACAAAGAGATATACAGTGTATAGCCAGAGCGGTGATATACCTTTCAGTTTTTAGTGACGAAGCAGTAGCATATGGAAACAGAGAACAAGCCCAGGTAGCATTTATCTGCACATAGTACCTGCACCTCTGTCTATCACATACATACACATATATGCATGTGTTTTGTGGCCGAAGTTGTGATTGACAAGGTGCAGGTGCAAATGCAGATGAATGATCACACCTTGGCTAAATATTAATCCTGAGACAATGTTCATATATAAGAGTGGTTACAGGACTCGTGTTTGAGTTCAAGAAAAAGTGGAGCTATCCTTTATATAGAGAGACACTGGCATGAAGAGCAGAAAAAGATAATAGGCATGGTGTTGGTCTGTCATCTCTCCAAAGGGCTAAGACACGAACCATACAAAACAAAGCATAACAAGGAGATTGAAAGCTTCTCCCAAAAAAAAAAAAAAAAAGGAGATAAATGAAAGGACCACGTGAAGTG
Organism: Mallotus nudiflorus; assembly: GCA_947683625.1. Lineage (NCBI taxonomy): Eukaryota > Viridiplantae > Streptophyta > Magnoliopsida > Malpighiales > Euphorbiaceae > Mallotus > Mallotus nudiflorus. Next base: position 219,110 of record CANTUR010001074.1, read on the forward strand.
GAAGGCTAACCATGTGGGAATCGATATCAAAAGCAAATCGAGTAGCGACGCGTGGGTTTTCGACAGCAGCTTATCAACTGACCTGATGAATTCCTGATGCTATCTATCCCACTAGTGATGGATGAAGATGTAAACAAGTCCTGTATTGTTTCCAGAAACAAAATTGCTAAAAGCGACATTTCCAACTTGCAAATTCACCTTCATATTAAATATCTAACTTTTACCATTATTTACCGTGCGAAACTTTGATCATCCTTAACGTGTGTGGTATAAATTGACTGAACATGGCCAACCTAACACAGATCGAATTTCAACTTTTGTTAAAGCCAGTGGCTAATGGTCAGGCTGTTTAGCTGATGACCTATAACGGAGGTAAACATAAAAGTTTGGACCACTTTCTGATTAGATAGACAAATGCCTCTATTGGCTAAGCAATATGAACCCCAACAGCTGTTATAATCGGTAAAGTCATAATTTCTGTTACTAAGGACCAGGCACTATCACCATAGTTGGTGAAAACAAACATGATTGAATACCGACCAGGCCCACACAGCCAACTTTATCCCCAGAACCCACAATTGATTCAGTGAGTCCACCGTGGTGGGGCATCCAGGAGGAGTTTGCTTCGGCCGTGTTTGAACACGAGTTCATTGCACCCATACAAGAAAATGAAAGAAACAGGGACACCTCAGACCTCATAGCACAATCAACAGCGATATTCATCTCTGAAAAAGACAGATACTCCCAGCTACAGTCATGGCTGCTGTTAACAATTTAGGTTCTGAAAATGAAGACAAACAAGCAACCAAAAATCTACAGAACAATATGTAGTAAGCATATAATTGGTCACTCGCTTCGCTTTCTCTCAAAGATCCCTGTTGTAAAATGTCATGCAAATGCTAGGACACTGATATCAGTAAGTAGTAAACAGAAATGGCATAAATGTAATGTGCAATACAAGGATTATCAAATGTTGGTTTAATTCTGTGATTCTGTGTGCGGCTAGACAAATCCCTCTGTGGACTAAGATGATCGAACATATTAGCTTCATTTTTTTTTTTAACTACAATAGTGCGAAAAGGAAAAAAAATTAATTAAACAATTACAAAAACTAATCATGATCTAAACCTGATAGAAATAAAATACGTCTCTAAGCAAAAAGGGACTGATCTGCTTGTTACCTTGATTTCTCTCAGCAAGACTGAGGGTAAAATCAAGAGGTGAAGATAAACTATTGGGGAACTCCCACCTCCATCAAACTACTTTACACAATTTACAAACACAGCTGAGATTGTTGCTCATTGTGAGATGATTGAGTTTTACATGCTTATCAATGTTCATGCTTGACACGTGCTTTTATAATTCCGGGAATTGGTGGTGAGGAGGGTGGCCTAACTGGTGTGCTTGTTCCTGGGGAAAGGATCTGTTGATGATACGCATGGGACATGCTTGACCCTTCACCTCCATCATTTGCTAGATTGGGTGCTACCTCGTCACTTTGTGGTCTCTCACAAAATTTCATTGCCTTGAGAACATAATTATCATCGTGCAGCTCAAAAGGAGTGCTGCATATGGAACAGAAATAAAAAATGTTAGTTAAGATGATAACTAAGCAATAAAAAAATGTGGCTCTAAAATGTTAATTACTTCCTGAAGCATGGCTTCTCTATATTCCCATCCCTTATAACAAATTGATGCTTTCTTGGAAGATTAAGGATGGTAAGCCTAGACTGTGAACGAACTAAATTATTGCATGTGATTCACTAATTGCTGAACACAACACATAAAAATGTTCAAAAAGACAAAAAAAGCATAAATGATCTAAATATGTGGCAAGCACAAAAAAATCATCTGCATTATTAGTGAGGTACAAGCTTACGGTAGCATCATACCTATTAAAGTCAAAATGAACGAGCTGCATATCTTCAGATATTTCCACTTCAACGGTTGCATGAGGGCGTGTCTACAGTTTCCAAATGGCAAAGGAAAAAACCTTTCATCAGAATAAGATATTTTCCCATGTCCAATAGATACATAGTGGAACCCACCATGATCAATGCTTCATCCATTGTACATAATGCAGATTCACCTTATAGTTTCCCGATCAGAAAAAATCAACTCCAATACTTGGGATTCAAAGGTACAATTAGGATGAGAAAAGGGAAAAGTTCTTAGCATATCATGGTCTTAATTTATTACATTTCATTTCATGGTTACAAAGGCATCCATACAATTACAAGTCCAAACAGCAGACTACTGAAAGTCAACAGATTAAGAACACCATGAATTTGCACGAACCCTCCTTTTCTTTTTCACTCCAGGAGGACACAGCAAGGATCAAACCTTAAATTTCTAAGCAGATTCTTACTCTCCCTACTAGTTTACGTTTATAAAACTGTTGTGAGCAGCACAGTTCATAAAAAAACTTTCATCAGTGTAAATTTAGGCCATAGGGAAAATGAAAATATAGTTCAGAGCAGAAGCATGTGCGCCTAAAGATAGGCTCTAAATCTCTAACTCTATGAAGTTCCATCCTAGAAAATTTGCAACTAGCCAGATAAAAGGATTCTCTTTCTATACACCTCCATAGACACTCTTTTGGCATGACAATTTACAAATTTCCTCCTTACCTCCTACTCAATGTAGGAGTAGTACTCAGATTACTCCCCTTAGCATACCAAATTTATACTATTTTCGGCTCAAACCCCCAAATCCTTCTGTAGCCTTCCCAGCCAGTTACTGTTTCTGGAAAAATGCTTCTCAAGCAATTGTTACTTTGTTGTGGAAAGTGAGTATTTCAAGGCATGCACAAGGATAATCAAGATGAAGAGAAGAGAACTGAAACAAGAACAACAATAACAGTGACCAAATTCTTTAAGTACGTATGCATTATCACAGTGAAACTATCTATTTCAGTATCTTCTTTTTTAACATGCCTTCATATGTCAGTCAGACAAATCAAATGTCGGGTGCAACATGGCCATAGCAAATACTTGACAGCATCAAAGCCAAATAAAAATGACAGCTTTAAAGAAAATCGCTGCACTAGTTGACAAACTTAACTCCAGAAAAACCTTAATGATTAACATTTTCTAGATCCAAAAGAATGTACAGAAAATATATGATAGCAATATCAGACAGGCCTAGCCTATTAGTGATCCGCAAACTAGAGGCCCAAGGATAGGGAATTCAGCAATTTCTACATAAAAGGCCACTCTCAAATTTCAAGCCAACAACCCCTTGGTTGCAAGCTCAAAAATTTAACCAGTTCTCTGTTAACAGCACTTAATACAATAGCAACAGGAAGAAATCATACCTGAACCAGAATGAACGGTAAGGACACACCCCCACTGGGAGCATCTCCTGAATTGTATAATTGCTCATTTCGATTTATCAGGTTCTGAAGACCTACGTACTTGACAAAGGAAAACAAGTCAGTGAACAAACTCCAATCAATCAATACTTCAAATGAGAAATTTCAGAAAAAGTGCATGGAGCAAGCAACTTCACATTCACAACAAAAGAGAACTTCAAGATGCTATCTTACTTGTTCCTCCAGCTCCCGCAAATAGGCAGCTTTCTTCTCAATTCTATTTCTTAAACCAAGACGCTCAGCCTGCATTAGTCATATTAAAGGAGTTTAATAAGATCATTAGATCCAATAAAACCAGCAAAGAACTTCTCTTGATACCTTCAATTCTTCAATATCACTCAGGCTAGTTCGAGGAAGACCTTTCCACTGTATTTCCTTCTTATCTTTGGATATGATATCTAATGCCATGAGTACATTCAGGGCATCGTACACCCTCCGCCTTATGTTCTTCTCATCATACTGTTGCTGCATCAGCAAAAGAAAAAGGAGGCCTGAATCAATTAATTTCACATTTCCCTAATATCGACGACAAAATCAATAAACTGAACCAAATACATCAATATCAATTCCTTTAAAAAATAACCTGATCTGGAGAGGAAACACTGTTGCCAGGGTCGGCAAACTCTGCTACGAGTTCATCTGCCACCTGAAATTTGCGTCAAACTCTCAGAAAGGGCATACGCTGATAAGATGGTTGAAGGAGGGATGTGAAAGGGAAGGCATAAGGATGTAATATATTAGAAGTACAACATTGGTTCTGAAATGAAGCATCATGCTCGAGCAATTTTGAAGAATGTAAATAAGCAAATCATAAAGTTAGAACAGGTGAAAACAGATCTCCAGCCAACAAAACACATTTTTTTTATACACATGACAAATAACATGAAGTAATGCCTAATTATGCATTAGTTATCTGGATGGATTTTATTATGGCACTACTCCATACTGAGAAAATCAGGAAGAAAAATTTGAAGATGATTTAACCAATGAGATACAATTTACAAAGAGGTTTCTGCCTACCTATGGAAAAAAAAAAAAAAAGGGGAACAAAGTGATTGGAGGTCCATCACATGGGAAAGCACATCTCATCTCTCAACCCAAACCAACTTTCAATATCCACTGCAAATGTAGATTAGTAGAACAGTTGCTTATCCCATTGCACTGTCAAAGAGCCTGACAAGTCTTGCTGATCTTGGTATCTGACCTAACCACCCAGTTACATTGCCTTCCGTAGGCCCAGCCTTTGCTAATCTTGGCAATTCATTGGTAAATTAGGCACTTAATTGACCAGGTTGTGTTCCTCTAGAACATTGACCTAATTTTAAACCAAGGCGTTGACCATCCTAACCTTTTAAATGCTCCCCATCCTAGAGGAAATGTATAACCACCCTTTATTTTAATGCAACAGGAACTGGATGTAGGACAGGTTCTGCACACTTTTATATGGATAATGATTCAAAACAAACCAGAGCATTATGTTAGATCACTTAGCTCAGTTGCATGCAGAAATAAGTATCCACGCAAAGAAACTCAGCATTCAGTCAAGAAAAAGATTCAGAAACCACCTGACCTCATTGTAAGTGGTTGTTCCTTTACTTTCCACTTTTTCACACACTGCATACAACACCAAACAGTTAGTCAAGGCTTAAAGCATCAAGCAAGTTTTGTCTACGATCCTCAGGGAAGAGGAGGATATAAGAAGTAACATCCACATGATTCTTGCAGTGAAATGAGTAGGAATAGATGGATTGAATACCTTTCATACTAAATTGACGGAGTCCTCTACCACTCTTATCAGCACCGGTTGCACGTTGACCTCTCTTCTTCTTCTTGTTACTGTTTATAGAGAAGGTGATGAGAAATATGCATTGACAGAATCAAGGAACACACTGGATCGTTGCAAGTATATATCACAGTCCATATCAAGCCACTAGGACGTTAATTCACTAGGCCTTTATGCTAAAAACGAGCACAACACAGGTAATTACTAAGACTAGTATAAACACATACAAAGATAAGTTTTTACAATTCACATCCAAAGCATCTACTCCATGATTGACTTTGCTCAATTACACCACAAATTAATAATTGACATCAAAACACACAGAATCAAAAAATTAATGACTAGAATACTGACCCAGCAGCATCTTGGGTGGCGGCATCATCAGCGTGAATGTCAAGATGATTCAACCTGAGAAAAGTGTTGTCACTAGCAGGTGTAGCTATGGCTTGCTCGCTCCTGCTAGAAGGAGAACCAACGCTGCCACTAGTGGACACCGATTGACCGGAGACAGTGGTGTTACCCCATGACCTGGCGGCTCCACCTCCTCCTCTAGAAAAGGAGGCAGCAGAAGCAGAGTTTTTGTCACCATCTTCCGCCTGGTGGGACCCACCAGTCACCATTAGAGAACCCAAAAAGAGAAACTAGAAATTGGGTAAAATTGTGAATTGAAAAAAAGAAAAAAAATTGGGAAATCAGTGATGAGGAGTGAGATGCGTATTTGGGTTATGAATAAGGATTAGTGATCTGAGAAGAAGGCGGCGGCGGAGGCGGTGGTGTCGATGATGGTGCGGTGGTGGTGGTGGTTCGTTTGTTGGTTTGTTTGAGCTGGTGAGAAAAGAGGGAAAATTTTTTGAGGGTTTTATGATTGATTTTATTGTTATTTTGGGTGGGAAAATTAATTTTCTTTTATATCTCTCTCATCTGTTTGTTAGCCCATTATTTCTCTTTTTTAAATATTATATTATATTTAATTATTTTAAAATATATAAATAAATTAATTCAAATATATTAAAACAAACACAATAAAATGAGTTGCAAATTTATATACATTTTTAATTATATTGAAATATAAACAAAATATAAAATTAAGTAAGTAATTTTAATAAAATGAAAATGATTATCTAGAGTGAGTAGTTAAGAGTTTTTTATGGTTGAAAATTTTATACAAAGTCAAAAAAAATACAAATTATATTTTCTTTTTCTTTTTGTAGTATTTTTCTTTTTTCTTTTTTTATCACTAATTTTTCTTTATTTTAATATCATTTTTTGATTGCCATCTTTTACACTTTTTATTGTTCATTATTTCATTTTGACGTACTCAAAAAATTTCGAAATATGTTTTATATATAGTTGACTTTTAATTTTTTTGATATTTTAGTTTAATTGTTTGATAAATTTTCTCTTATTAAAAGTGGTTTTGGTCCCCATTATATGGATTTTTTTAGTCTTTCTTTATGAAAGTTTTGAGTAATAATTTATCAAAATATTTACAAGATTAACTTCATCTTTTTTCTATTTTTGGATGCTCTATCAACTTGAGTAAAGGATATTTGACAAAATTTTCTTTTATTTATATGTTTTCATTTTCATTTTGCAGCTATTGAACAAAGTAAGGGATCATCCATGGAGTTTGCTTATTTGATTTTTTCTCATTCTTTACAAGAAAAAAAAAAACTAATTTTTAGGTTGCATTTAATTTTTTGATATAAACTATTAATATTTATAATTCATTTAATTCTTACTAATTTTTTTGATATTTAATTTTTTTATTATAAACAAAATGTATTTCTTTTTAAGAAATGATCTTATTATAGAAAAAAAAAAACTATAAAAATATGAAGCATTCAATCCAAAAATTTAAGAAGGGTAGTCATTATTTTATGCACACCAATAGGGCACGCTACTTGTCTTTCAAATTTTTTGAAACCCCATAATAATGAGGGGCTATTTTAAAATTTATTGCGGAGTGTAACATAAAATATCATTTTTATATTATAGTTCATTATAAATATAATAAATTTGTACCAATTAGTGGATGATAATATAGAAATTTAAACTCTAAATTTTATATGATGGCACAAATTTTAAACCTGTAAATTTTATAGTTTCACAATATCAATTAATTTACCTATGATCGGCTTAATGCAAAGATTATTAACACTATATAGATTCAGATGTATATTTTGTTATTATTCCTTTAGGGGAAGCTTCGACTTCACGAAAAGGGTAAAGATATTGTAGTTTTCAAAGTTTACACTTTCGATTTTTTTTTCTTTTTCTTTTGGATTCAATAATTTACAGAGAAATATTCGCTATACATGTGAATCAAGTCAACAATTCATCCTCACTTTTTTATTTTTATTTTTTTTCACATCATTGCCATAGGAACATAAGAGATCCGCATCATTTCTATGCAAGTTTGCTAAATAAATAAATAAAAAATTGAAGGCATAGTACATAATTTATCTTATATTTATTATTTTTTATCAGCTTAATATTTAAACTTTTAATTTTATTATTTTAATATTTAAATTCATTTAAAATATAATTTTAAAATTCTTATAAGCACATATAATATAAAATAAGAAATTAGCATATAACACATCTTAAAAGTTTGATTGAATAAAAAAATTACAAATACAGATAATTAATTTTCGGGACTCCTGCGTTGAACGTCTTGCAAAACACTAAACAGAGGGTAAAGTGAGAGGTGGGGGAAATCCCCACAAACACTCTGATGCCTAAGTTGGGGAATAGAAATCGAGCGGAGGAAAGATAGCTTGAATATGTGTGAAATGAGATGTTCCCTTATCAGGGGTATATGGTGCTATATATAGTGATACTCAAACCTGGGAGGAATAGAAATCCTTGTGGGAGAGTGTTCCTTCTTCAGTTAGGATTCCTCTTTGAGGTAGTTCCTTGGACGGATCTGTCTTCTCCTTTGTCCATGTGTTCCTATTTAAGGGGGTAGAGGACCCCTAATTAGGTGGAAACATTTTAGATGGTATCAAGAGTTCCCCCCCTGGAGTATGCAGATATTTATATTTGTTGCGTCCGAGTAAGATGCAGTGGTGCCTTTATATGGGCGATAAGATGCAAGTGAGTTGAGGTGGCCAACCTCAGTCACAATAAGCAGAGCTTGGTGCCAAGTATGTTGGTTGATCGTCATCGAATCGTAATTTGTGGAACTGGGGTACCTGCTGAGTGAGTATGATCAACGAAATAGATTAACCCGTTCATTTTGGAACAAGACGGAACCAGTTGTTACTGGATTTGTAGATGCTCGGCACAGGGGCGCGAGGCTTACATACTCATAACCTTAGTACTATGAAAGCGACTTGAGGGTGCCAGCTTTAGTCATTGGACTTTTATGTGAGCGAGACTTAGATGCTCGGCACAGGGGCGCGAGGCTTGCATGCTTGGAACCTCAGTACTACGGAAGCGACCTGAGGGTGCCAGCTTCAGTCACTGGACTTTTATGTGAGCGAGACTTAGATGCTCGGCACAAGGGCGCGAGGCTTACATGCTCAAAACCTCAGTAGTACGGAAGCAACCTGAGGGTGCTAGCTTCAGTCACTAGACTTTATGTAAATGAGACTTAGATGCTCGACTCAAGGGCGCGAGGCTTACATGCTCAAAACCTCAGTACTACGGAAGTGACCTGAGGGTGCCAACTTCAGTCACTGGACTTTTATGTGAGCAAGACTTAGATGCTCGACACAAGGGCATGAGGCTTACATGCTCGGAACCTCAGTACTATGGAAGCGACCTGAGGGTGCTAGCTTCAGTCACTAGACTTTATGTAAACGAGACTTAGATGCTCGGCTCAAGGGCGTGAGGCTTACATGCTCGGAACCTCAGTACTACGGAAGCAACCTGAGGGTGCCAGCTTTAGTCACTGGAATTTTATGTGAGCGAGACTTAAATGCTCGGCACAGGGGCGCGAGGCTTACATGCTCGGAACCTCAGTACTACGGAAGCGACCTGAGGGTACCAGCTTCAGTCACTGGACTTTATGTACGGAATGGGCTGGGAGTGATGCTTGAAATGTCTCCCGATTCGATTGATGGAGCGACCCACTCGAAGATGTGAGTGGGCCAACACAGGGTGATTTCATTTCAACTCTTGAGATCATGTGATTGATGCGTCGTTTTATGTGTCAGTGAGTGAAATGCTCGTACAGCCATCATCACGACTCTTCGCCTAATGGGTTATTTTATTCTCAATAGGCCCTTGGTGGTATAGGGAGGAGCGCAGTAATAATGAGGGCAGTTAATGGCGTGCTGCTAGGTCCTTCCGTGTCTCTATAAATCCTGCTGCATTTGCTAACTAGCACATTTTGCTTTCTTCACTCTTTCATTTTATTTTTGTTGCATTTCTACTGCATCCACCATTTTTATTCCTTCCTGCCATAACTCTCGCTTGAGGTTTTCAAGTGATTCTTTCATCATTTCTTCCTCCTCTTTTTTTGCCCCTTTTTTGTCATTTTGGTTTTCGTTCCCTTCTTTGCTATGGCTCCCCAGGAAGAGAATTGCTAGGGTGGTATCGACGGTGATTCTGCATCCTCGCCAATTATGCCCTCCACACTGTAGATAGAAGGTTTAGGGCCCATACCCCTTTATTGGGGCTAAGTAGATTAGTGGTGTACTTCGACCAGTTAGAGGGGGGTCTGAAATTTCCCTTAGATCCCTTTATCAAGGACTTCCTTAATAGAAATAACATTGCACCCGGTCAACTTCATCTGAATAGTTATAGGATACTGACCGGGTTCATCCAGCTGATGCATGAGGAGGGTAGGGTTCTCGATCTAGAAATCCTCTGATATTTGTATAGGCTGACTAGGAAGAAGGGAGATGTTCTCCCTTTCAACCGTACCCAACCATTCACTTTTTGTTAAACTTTCAGATCTTCACAAGAAGTGGATATACCATTTTTTTTTATTGTAGAGCATCAATCGGACTTCCTGGATGTCCGGAGGATGTGGTTGGACGAGTGTCATAAAGTGACCCGTCTAACGAAACTTTTCGATCCGGATACAGAATTAGTTTTGTGGCTACATCTAGACGAACTCATTGAAGCTCAATCCACAGAGGATGCATCCCGGAGGTATCTGTGGAGAGTCTATCCGAGTCGCGATCATTTCCCTAGTATGATTTTTTGTTTTGAGTTTTGTTTTGTCTAACTAGTCTTATCTTTCCATCTATAGATGGTTGACTTTTTTGATTTTACGAGCGAAATTTCCCTAGTAGATAAGCCAGTTGCAGTGGAGGAGTGTCGAAATTATCCTTCCCCTGAAGCTGAGGCTCTTGCTGCTCCGGAGGCCATTCCTGTCGATCCTAAGGGCAAAGCAATAGCGCAAAGTGAGCGATTAGAGCGGGTCGGATGATGAAAAAGGCAGCTGATCTAAGCAGAGTCAGATGCAGAGGGGCTGGACGAAGAGATTTACGTCCAACGTCCCCGGTTATCTGGTTGTCCGGATATGCGGGGCTGGATATTGAAAAAGATGAAACCCTCGAGCATCTCCAACAGTCAAGTACGGGACCAGTACGTCGAGTCACTGTGGTTACCAAGAGACATGCAATGTTGGTCGGATGAAGGACCGGATGGATTGCTCGATTCCATGATCGGCCAGTCACTGGAGGTAAGGGAGTTTCTGGTACTTGATATAACTGTTGTAGTGGAATTTTGGCTAAGTTATTTGGTTGTTTTTGGCAGATGACTTAAGCCTTGCTACTGGTGAAGGATCAGTACTTCTACTTGAAGAGCCAGTACAGCTTAAAGGAAACTGAGGTGGGGATGATCACTATAGATTTTGAGAAAAAACTGGATAGTGCCAAAACAGCTTTGGAGCACTGCCAGACAAGATATGCGGAGGCTAAATCTGACGCGAAGGGGAATCAAAAAAAGGTTTCCAAACTGGAATATAGCAAGGCCCAGCTGACAAGGAGGATCAAGGAGCAGGATCTTCAGATTGTTGGACTTCAGGAGAGGCTGGCGGAGCTTGAGAAATCTTGTGCCAATGATAAGGAGACATATCAAAGCATGGTGGAGGGATTTCTCAAGGCGTACCGAGCTGAATGCAAAAGGATCTTGCTCTCTCAAGACTCAGGATTGGATTTGGGGGCCTTAGATTGGATAACCCCAGCCGATCTAGTAAGGCTTGCTGCAGAGGATGATGCCCATCGAAAGGCAAGTTCCTTTTTTGTGAGGGAGTCTGAAGAGGCCGCTGTTACAGTTGGGTCTGGCGAGCATCCAGAGGCTACCAATGATGCTTCCCCTTCAGTTTCTGGGACAGGGGGTCCGAGTGTGGAGATACTATAGTAGATATGCATAGGTTTATGTGTATCCTTTTTTTTCATGTGTAAAGACATTCTTTATCAATAAAGATATTTTTATTAAATCGAATTATGTGCTTGAGTACAAGATCATTGATAATATTTTCTGAGGGAGTCTGAGTTCCAGAACCTCGGTAGTTCTCTGCCTCCTCTTTCTCTTAGTTTATATGCCCCCTTTATTGTGCATTCTAAGATCTGATACGGGCCTTCCCAATTAGGGCTTAACTTGCCGGTACCCGAGGTGCCTTTGCCAATATCTGCTCTTCTGAGTACCCAGTCACCCGTCATGAAATTCTCTGTTGGTTTATGCAGATGGTGGTACCCCGGGTTATCCTTTACCGATGTGCCTCTGTCGTTGCTGTCGCTTGTTCTCTTCGTTCCTCTAGTATGTCAAGGCATATTCGTGCATTGACGTTATTGATAGCGTGGTCGAGGTCTTGGCTTACCCGGTAACTTAGGGACCCGACCTCTACTGGAATTACTGCATCCATGTCGTAAGTTAGTCTGAACGATGTTTCGCCAGTGGATGATCAGGGTGTGATTCTGTAGGCCCAGATTACATTGTTTAGCTCTTTGACCCAATTCCCTTTCTTGTCATCGAGTCTTTTCTTCAACCCTTGCATGAGGATTCTGTTGGTGACCTTAGTTTGTCTGTTTGTCTACGGGTGAGCTACTGAGGTGAAGTGCAGTTTTATGCCAAGGTCTGAGCAGAAACTTCTGAATTTGTGGTTATCGAACTGTTTGTCGTTGTCTGTAATTAAAGTGTGAGGGATGCCGAATTTGCAAATGATCTCCTTCAAAAAAAAGTATTGTATCTGGGCTTCTATGATGGTTGGGACTGCTTCTGCTTCTACCCATTTCATGAAATGGTCAATGGCCACGATTAAGAACTTTTTCTATGAGGTAGATAGAGGAAAAGGACCCAGGATGTCCATCCCCCACATGGCGAAAGGCCATGGGCTACCGATGGGATGCAGAGGCTGAGAAGATTTGTGGCTAAGTCGGGCATAGTGCTGGCACTGGTGAAATAATTTTGTTAGCTGCTAGGCATCCTTGGACATAGTGGGCCAGTAGTACCCCTGGAGCAAGGTCTTTCTAGTGAGCGAATAGTGGGACTCATGTGCACCATAGATTCCTTTATGGATTTCTTGTAGTATGTAATTTCCCTCCTCTGGGGAAATGCACTTTGACCAAGGGTGCGAGAGGGATTTTCGGTAGAGCTCCCCTCGGTGGACGGAATAGTGGGCTGCTTTGGCCTTGAGCTTCTGAGCTTGCAGTTTATCTTCCGGAAGTGTGCCATGCTCAAGATATTGGATGATGGGCTGTATCCATTCTGAGACTAATTGTGTTCTGAAAACTTCAGTATCCTCTGTGCTAGGATTAGTGAGTAATTCGATGAAATTCATATCCCTAAATGCTTGATTGTTCTCAGCTGTGGATTTAGCAAGGTAATCGGACTCATTGTTGTCTTCTCTAGGAATCTGGATGATATTCCATTGGCCTCCGTCTTGCTCGATGTGTTACAAAAGTCGCCTGGCTTTGTCTACGTACTTGGCAATGCAGGCATCTTTGACTTGAAATGCTCCGCTGACTTGGTTGACTACTAGTTGGGAATCCGAGTGTATAATGAGGTGTTCGACCCTGACTTCCACGACTAGTTTCAACTTTGTAATGAGTGCTTTGTATTCAGTTGCATTGTTGGTGGTATTATACTCTATGCGGACTGTGTACTGGATATGAACTTTATACGATCCCCTGAGGATTATTCCCGCGCCGGAACCGTAATCTGAGGATGCTCCGTCAATATAGAGCTTCCATTCTGGTATCTTGGTCAAGGTTACATCCTCCGGAGCCATTTCTTGTACAAAATCCGCTAAGGCCTGGGCTTTCATCTGCTGTCGAGGCTCGTAATCAATATCGAACTCGCCGAGTAAGACCGACCATTGCACTAGCCTACATGAAGTCTCTCATCTCTTTAATATTTTGTGTAGTGGAAAACGGGACCGGACTACGATATGGTGAGCTTGGAAGTAGTGCCAAAGCTTTCAAGAAGCATGAACCACAACTAAGGCTAATTTATCCAGCATGGGGTATCGGACTTCAGGTGCTCAGAGCATCTTACTGACATAGTAGACAGGGCTTTGCTGGCTTCCCTCTTCCCTTACCAATACTGAAGCGATGCATTCTCGGCCAACAGAGAGGTATAAGTATAAGGTTTCGTTCGGTATCGGACGACTGATTAATGGTAGGGAAGATAAGAATCTTTTAATTTCTTCAAATGCTACTTGGCAATCAGCGGACCACTGAAACTTGTTGGAACTTTTGAGAGCTTGGAATAATGGTAGACATCGCCTAACTGAGCAAGAAATAAAATGCCCCAGTGCGGTTATTCTTCCATTTAGCTTTTGTATATCACGGATGCTCTTCAGTGCTGCCATGTTGAGTATGGCTTCCATTTTTTTTGGGTTGGCTTCAATGCCTCGGTGAGAAATCATGAACCCTAGGAACTTGTCGGCCTAGACTCTGAAGACGCATTTATCAGGATTCAGCTTGATCCTGGATTGACTTAGTAACTGGAGGACTTGATCCACGTCTGCTGGGTGGTGCTCAGAGTGCTTGCTTTTGATGATGATGTCATCCACATATACCTCCACGCTGGTCCCAATCTGGCTCTGAAGGACTTGGTTCATCATTTTTTGGTATGTGGCTCCGGCATTTTTCAGTCCGAAGGGCATTACCTTGTAGCAGTACAACCCTTCGTGTGTGACGAAGGACGTTTTCTCATGGTCTTCTTTCTTCATGGAGATCTGGTGATAACCTTGGGTAGCATCTACGAAGCTGTATAAGCCATGGCCAGTGGTGGAATCGACGAGCTGATCAATCGTTGGTAACGGGTAGCTGTCTTTAGGGCATGCTTGGTTGAGGTCAGTGTAGTCTACACACATTCTGTACTTCCCGTTAGCTTTTTTGACGAGTACTACGTTGGCTACCCAGTCCGGGTGAGTAACCTCTTTAATGAATCTGACTGTTAATAGCTTCACTATTTCCTCGGCAATGATCTTTTGTCTTTCGTAGGCGAAAGTTCTTTTCTTCTGTGCTGCTGGCTTGGCCCCTGGTTTGATGTTTAGGCCGTGACAGGCAACTCGCGGATCCATGCCGATGATCTCAAAGGCTTGAGAAGAAAAATCTTCTGAGTGTCTAATAAGGACGTCCCTTAATGTGTCTTTGATGTTTTGATTAAGGGCATTACCAATTTTCATAGATTTTCCTCCCTTGATTCGTAATGCCTCTGTGTCTTCCACCGGTTGTGGATCAGCGCCTTGCTTCTCGACTTCCCATGCTTCCAAATGAAAAGCTTCCGCCAGAGATTTCATGGTCATCTGATAGCATTGTCTGGCCATTTGCTGATCTCCCCTGATAGTAAGGGTCCCCATTTTGATCGGGATTTTCATGGTTAATTGTCAGATGCTGGTGACTGCATCTGCTTCATAAAGTACCAGTCGCCCTATTATCCCATTATAGGCTAGTGGTATGTCTACCACATTGAATGGAGTCCGGACGATTTTTGTTTCCTCATCCTCTTAGTTTTCGAATTCTAGATCCAGATTGACAATCCCCACTGGTTGCACCGTTCCCCCACAAAAACTAGTGATGGGGTTCTGGATGGCCGTTAGGTTGGTGATGAAGCTACCCATAGCTTTGTATGCATTCCAAGATAAAACATTGATAGCACTCCCATTATCGACCAATAGCCTTTTGACCCGATATTTGTTTATGCATGCGGTTATCACTAGGGCATCACTATGAGGGTGATGTATATATAAATTATCTTCCGAGTGAAAAAAGCTGTTGCTTTTTCCGGGTATCATTTTTCCTCCTCTACTGCATTTTAATAGTTTCCTGGTGTTTTCTCCTCCCACAATCATGTTGATCATTCTGATCGATTCTTTCTTAGCTTTCTTTGCCTCAGCTTTGTCACGGTCATGGTTTTTCGTGTTTCTGCGTCCCCTTGGTGCGTCAGTGAAATTATCAAGCTTTCCCCGCTGCACTAGTTTTTCTATGGCACTCTTCAGTTCTCTGCAGCCTTCTATGTTATGGCCGTACTCTCTGTGGTACTCGCAGTACTGGCTTCTATCACGAGTAAATCTCTGGCTTGGGCTGATTCTTTTGGCCGGTGTAATTTCCACTCCATTCTGCCTGACCCATATGAGGATCCTGGATCGAGAAGTATTCAGGGGTGTATATCTATCTGCTTTCCTATTAAATCTATCTGCCGGAGCTCTGAAATTCATTTTTGGGAAGCTTACTCGTCTCTGCTTCGGCCGTTCATCTTTAGTCGGTGGCCTATCTTCTTCCCGACGCATCCTCCTGTCTTCGTCCATCTTTATCATCCGAACCGCTATTGCCATTGCCTCTACAAAGGTACTCGACTCTTTAGTCATTAATTTGTCTTTTAGCTTTTTGAGTCTAGTGCCATTTTTCAAAGCTTCTATGGTGACTTCATCAACGAGGTGCTCAATCTGCATAGTTGTTTTATTAAAACGATCAAGGTAACTTTGTAGAGATTTATTAGCTTCCTACCGGCACATCCGGAGGTCGTTGATGTTTTTTGCAGGAGGGATATTGGTGATGAATCTGATATGGAACTGCTCGGCTAGGTCTTCAAAAGAAGTGACAGAATTCTCCAGGAGCCGATGAAACCATTTTTGGGCGCTCTTTGTGAGTGTACTTGGGAAGACTCTGCACATGATTCCATCGTTCACATTCTGGAGCAACATCTTTGTTTGGAAAGCAGATATATGACTAATAGGGTCTCCTGTCCCATCGTACTGATCAAGCTGCGGGATTTTGAACTTACTAAGAATCTCCGTTTGAATTATTCTGTTAACAAACGGAGTTCTGCTATCCATCACCCATTCTTCTTCCTTTCTAGGTTTAGTCCGGGCTTTGTTTATTGCTTCCTCAACCTTCTGTGCTAATTTTGAATCATCGAGAGCTGGGATGGACGAAATACACTCCCCTTCTGGTGCTTTACCCTTCCCTGTGCTCGTCCCTAGGGCTTGTCGGGGTGCTGCATTATCATTATTTAGAGCTGGTTCAGTATGCTCGCTCTGTATTATAGCGCTTAGCTGTTGTTGCATCAAGGTTATTTGTGCCTGAATATTTTTTATCATGGCCTCTTTGCTTGCTTGGTCAAGGCCGAGTGTTTAGGTTACTGTGTTTAGGTTTGGAGTGGTTATTGTTGGTGTTTCTAGTAGGCTTGGAAAAGGTATTGAGGGTATTGATCGATGGTGCTGCAGCGGAGTGTAATATAGGAGATCTGTCCCCAAGGACGGGTATCTCGGGGTGTTTTCCAGAGGTAAAGGTGCATAACCGGATGTGGCCCCAACAAGCTGCAATGTGGGCGGTGGTATTATTGTTGGGAAAGGGTTTGAAAGGTCAGTCGAAAGGATGGGTGCAGAAGGATTGGTACCGCCCTCAAGAATTTGGGTCGGAGGTAGGCTAGAAGTCATGGTGAAGATGTCTTTAGCTTAGCAAGTGAATGAATGGCTTTTCCCAAGGAGTCCCCACAGACGGCGCCACTTGATAACTAATTTTCGGGACTCCTGGGCTGAACGTCCGGCAAAGCACTGAATAGAGGAAAAGGTGAGAGGTGGGGGGAATCCCCACAAACATTTCGATGCCTAAGTTAGGGAATAGAAATCGGGTTGAGGAAAGATAGTTTGAATATGTGTGAAATGAGATGTCCCCTTATCAGGGGTATATGGTGCTATATATAGTGATACTCAAACCTGGGAGGAATAAGAATCTTTATGGGAGAGTGTTCCTTCTTCAGTTAGGATTCCTCTTTGAGGTAGTTTCTTGGACGGATCTGTCTTCTCCTTTGTCCATGTGTTCCTATTTAGGGGGGTAGATGACCCCTAATTAGGTAGAAATATTTTAGATGGTATTAAAATTACAAATACTAACAAAAAGTGACAAATATAGGAGAACAAAAAATGTATTATAGCATTAGATTAATGCAACTTAGGCGAATATAAGTGTTGAAATGATAAAATTATAAGTTGAAATGTTAAATTGACAAATTATATTCAATACAAGGGGTTATACCAAAATAAAATAAAGCACACCATCGATTGCTTGTTACTGATCATTACCAACATCCATATATCAAGAACATTATCATCTTTAACTTTTTGGTTCAAATTCTAGCCTAATTTCTATATAGACAACTAATCTATCTATCTATTAAAAAATATAAAGTTGAGGTTTGAATTTCAACTATTCATATACAGCACGAAAATCTATTAAACCTGAAAGAGTAGGATCTTGATTCCCACTGTTTAACTACAGTGATTTTCTTGCTATCCAATTTCGCACAATCTTCATATTTGTCTTCGCTTTTCTGCCAATTGATTTTACTTTTATATCCCTTGATTCAACCGTAAACTCTAGTATGAAATATTTCCATGAGTCATGACGATGCCGAATGATATCATATAATTATTTGTTGCCGAAGTTTGCTGACAATATCTGTATATTTTGAATTGATTGATCGAATCAACACTACAATTACATTTATCATTGTGCAAAACACACACCCTCATTGCATTTGTAAACAGTAAATTGTTAATTAAATTTTCTCACTCTATTAGTTATTTGATTTATTTTTTCACTTTTACTGTTTAGAACAAATATTTTTTTTATATATAACATTGAATGCGACTGTTGTTGCTTTATCTATTTCTCCATCATTTTTTTTTTTGACATTTTTCAACTAATCCGATTAAATTGCTAATCAGCACTAAATATGTATATGTATACATATTATAAATTTATATTTATTATAAATTTAAATTCGGTCAATTGATTTAAATTTTCATTTTCTGATTTTTTTTCAATGTTCTACAACGAAGCGCGGATTACGGATTACTTAACTGGTATGTTATAATCATGTATTATAATAAAATTCAAGTAGAATTTGTTTACAATCAACAGTTAATTAAGATGCGCTAAAAGTTGATATAGGTTTTTTCAAAATATATATAGATCAAGAATTTAATTTGCATCTACCTTTTCTGGTTAAAAAAAAGTTCTTTAAGATGCATCCAAAGATTAACTAAAAAAAAGTGGTGATGGTTAGCCTTTATTAATTAACTGGTCGTTAACCTACGCATGGCTCGGGCTATTTTAAACATGTATAGTAAGATAATTTTTTTAAAAGATAACAAATGATACATCAGAATAGAGAAAAATATAAATAATTTTTATCATAAATATTTAATAATAAAAAATTTCACTACATAGAGAAAAATAAGCTATATTTTATAAATTTGTTCATTAAAGTTTTTTTAATAATAAAATATAATTCTAAATACTTGAACATCAACAATGCATTTTTTTGTATTTTATCTCTACATAATCCTCATTTTTTAGGTCTTGTAGTTTTCGTTTCCAATATCTTTCTCCATCTTTCTTGTAAATTTGTTTGAAGCTTCTTCTTGTTATAAAATGAGGATCTGACACCATAATTCTAAATATTTTGTGAGTTCTGTGAAATTTTGTTGCATGGTCTATTTGCAACAAAATTTGTGTTCCTTTATTATTACAAAACATATGATCGATCATTGTGTAGGCAAAAGTTGCATAACAACTTTCTCATAAATGTGATCTTTTAAAGTTTTGACTCTTTTCACAATTTTACTTGTAAAAAATATTCATATATTTCTGTAATAAATTTATGGATATGTTGATGAATTTTTTTTAATTTTATGGTGATGATATGTTGGTGTTTTATTTTTATCATCAAGCGTAGAATTCCGTATGCGAAGCTCATAAAGGCCCTTACTAGTATTTTGTCAAAATCTACTTTCAAATATAAGCTTGCAATAGTTTCGTTCAGTGCACGTATTTTCATTTAGTGCACGTATTTTCATTTATTATGAAACTAAGAATGTCAGGTCAAAAAAAAAATTATTATATGATAAGATGCGGTAGAGGTGTTGCCCAAATACTGTAGGGCATGTCAATTTTGATAAATTATTATAGGTGACAAAAGTGGAATAAATATATGAAAGAGGCAACTAATCTTCATCCAATAATAATAAAATGTAAACCAGTCAATAAAGAAATGACCCACTTATAATAACATGGAGTAGTAGGAACCCCCTAAAATCCAGAAAAAGAAAAAATAGTGAAAATCTTCCACCATAAAGGAACAAATGTTTAAAAACTAATAGTGAAGCACTAAATACAATTCATTTCTGCCTGGTTTTAAACTTGACAATGGTGCCCTAAAGTGACACACAAACATAAACTTCAAACTCATATTTATTGATTAAAGGAAAAAATAATAATTGAAATGTAGGTTCCTTTTTCTTGTTTCACAAAAAAGAAGCCAACTGAAACATTTAAGCTACCAATAATGATGTAGCAGAGAAGAAAAAAAATATCATGCGTTACTTTGATAGGCTCTTCAGATGGATCGGGAAGAGCCAAAGGTTGGACTAAAAAGCCAATTGCATCCCTAACTTATTCAAAAGGTCAACAATGCATGGCATCTGTTGTAATACATAATGTCATGACCCAAAACAGAGACCATAACCGGTACTAGGGAACGAGAATTCTTTCGAATCCGGAACCCGTAGCAAGCCTAAAAACAAATAAAAACATGCAATAGTAATAATAACAACACAATTAAGTAAAATACAATGCAGCGGAATAAAATCATAAATATCAAAATAATAATCCACCATGGGATTTAAATCAAATCCTCATCTCATATAAATAAATCTTTTAATACAAGTTTCAGTTCAATATTTAAAGTACATATCTTATACAAATATAACACTATATCTTTTAACAATTTTACGACTACTGCAGTGTCTAGATCATAAAATAAAACTCAAGTGAGCAGTTTACATAATAAAGTCGGGGCGGAAGAAATTCGGCGTACAAGCCTGCTACTGAGATCTGAGGAAGATGACTCTCCTGAAAAATAGTCAACGGAGGGGAGTCAGACCTCACTGAGTGAATTACTATAGTATATATACATGCATACTAAATGCCAATGCACACAGTCAAGTATATATAATATGTATGTATACAAGCAAATACACATAGATGCACTAAAATCATTTTATATATTTTGATTGAAAATCACAGTTTATGAAGGATCAAATAGAACCCTAGAAAATCGCATCCTCAAAATAGTGTTAGAAAACACTCTAGCCATACAGGCTCACTTATTCCAAATATAATCACTTGTTCCATTTGGACAGTAGACTGACCCCGAGACACTTGGTCAATCGAGCTCCAGCAATCACATTCTCAAATCATCTCACACATCAAATAATCATATCCAATCAATATCCATAAATGGTTAGTAATATAGCCTAAATGCTATCAGCGTACCGGTACGTACTCGGTCCTAGTGCTGCCCACTAGGTAGCACGTTCTATTGATATCCTTCATTATTAAACATAAAACATACATTCATAAATAAATGATGCATGAATTTAAATAAAATAGCAACATAAATCATATATATATACTAGAAATATACCAAAAATAAATCAGGTATATTTCGAGTATATATACGTTAAATAAATCCAATTAAATTACAAAATAAACTAGAAATGTATTTGAAAACATTTTAAACATAATTCGTTAATAAAACATGCATATAGTTTAAAATATACCAATAATAAACCAAAAGTAAACTAAAAATAAACTTAAATACTAATTGAATTATCTATGCATAATTAATCAAAATAAAACATATATTTCTAAATCATGCACCCTAAAGCATATATATATAGAATAATAACTCACAATTAGTGCGCTCCTCGAGATGGGTCCGATGGGCCTGGTCCACTAGGCCTCAGTCTCGGCGTAACTAAACAAACAAATAATGACAGGAATCAAAATAAATCTAATGGAAACTCCTAAAACTCAATCTAGATTACTAGATACAAAATTAAATCAGAATCCGACCGGACATCACGTTTTACGAGAATTCTATCGAAAATATGGCAGAACCTTCCATGTAAAATGGACATCTCTCTACTCAAAGAGTAGAGCCGACCCTGCAAAGAAACACACTTCGAAAAATAGACACAGAATCACAACCACAACCCCTTGGTCGGACTCCAAGCTACAGTTCACCGACCGAGGTCCACAATTCACAGAACAATACAAAAATATCAAAAATACCCTTATATACTAAAAATACATTTTATAAGTAGAAATTACATAATTAACCCTAAAACATAGTAAAAACCGATAAAAACTCATTTTATTAGAAAAATTGTATATTATATATATAATTAAAAATAATTTATGAAAAATAGTTTTAATTAGTTAAAAATACTAAATAATTTGTAGAAATCATTTTTATACCTTAAATAAATATTAAAACCAATTTAATTACATTTTTAGCCAATTTAGGATAAAATTACCAAAATGCCCCTATATATATAAATATACTAAAATTAATCCAAAAATTCACAAAAAATAATATAATCGCACAAAATTAATTTTCCCAACATATATATCAATAAATAAACTCAATTAACTAATTAATTTCAATTAAACACACAATTAACCCTATTTTTCCAAAATTACATAAACTAAATAAATTCAAAATAAATACATAAAAATTCACAAAAATTCCAAATAAATTTCTATAATTCATTTCAAAACCTATATTTATCATAAAACACAATTTCATAATTTAATTAATTAATTTCAGAAAATTAGAAAATAATAATAAAATATTCAAAAATACCCAAAAATCAAAATAAATTCCAAAAATTCTACAAAAATTCACACATGAAGATTAAGCTAAGGTGAGCAACATTTATGAAGGAATTTTTCATGAATCTGTCAATTGAAGCTCAAAAAAAATCAAAAACCCTAATAGGCCGAAATTGCAAAATTGAAACCTAGGCAAATCTAGACCATTTTCAGTGAAACAAAGCTTGGAATCACGCTCACCGGAGCTCAAGGAGAAGATAGAGACCGGTGGTGTCAAAAACAATGGCCAGAATCACGTCGATCGACGTTAGGTTCAACTTTCAGTTTTTCGACCAAAAACGAGCTTCCCGACGCCGGAAACAGCTGCAACAGGTAGCGGGGAAGACTGAGGAGGAAGGTGGAATGCCGGGAGGCACATCAACGGAAAGAGAATGGCGTGACAGACGGTGGTTTGGTGATTGGGGAAGAAGGAGAGGGTTTGGGGCAAAAATGGTAATTTGGCAATAATTTTTGATTGTCTACTATATATATATGTATATATATATATATATATATACATCCACACTATATATTAAAATAATATAAATTCCCACACATATTAAATATACATCACACACATAATTTAATATATTAAATAATTTATACACTAAATAAATAATTAAATAATATTAAAACTAAATAATAAATAATAAAAATTGGGGCAATTACCTATTTTAATTTAAATATATACACTCTATTTAGCACTTTGAAAATATATATGAGTTCATGCAAATTCGTGAAATTATTTAAAATAATTAATACTAAATTATTTACGTGTTAATTTCCCCGAAAATAAAATTTTTGAAAAATTTTTACGTAAAGCACTTAAAATAATATAAAGCAATTAAAATAAGCTTTAAATAAATATCAACTCGTAAAAATATCATAATTATATACAAAATTATTAACACTGCATATTCCGATACAGTATTAAAATATTTAAAAACACAGGATATTACACATAATTATAACACAATTTAAGAAAATGAAAATATAAGTAGGATTCAAAAGGAACTATAAATTTAGAAACTTAAAATTTAACCTAATTGACAGTACACCTCATGTATTATAGATTGCAGTTATCAGTGTCTCTGACCATATAATGACTTGTACCACACTTTGACAGAGGTAAAAAAAGAAAAGAAAAATAACTCATGAAATTAGAATTTAATATAACACACAATACAAAACTCATACTACATCTATCACTTCCTACTATAGCCAAAAAAGTAATTTATAGGCAAGGAATAATAGCATAAAAAGATCCAAATATACAATACAATCTATTAAGCCTTAATTAGAATCAATCAATATCCCCTTTTTAAATGACGTTGGAATAGAATACTTGAGGAGGGTTAGCCTGACTGCTTTGATGTGTTTCATGTATTATTGTTATGGTAGTTGGAATAGGTCTCGGATCCAAGATCAATCATAATAATTTCCTTAAATCAATAATATAGTTGATTAAGTGCATAATAAAATTTATCTATTCAATCACGGGGCCAAGGCATGACAAAAAAACATATGGAATCAATGATAAGAAATACTCGACAAGAAGAAAGTTTGATGATGTATAATGGAGATTGTAACACAGGGGATATAGTAGTCATAGTTTGATGCAAGGGGGGTTATTCCAAACATTTCAGGTGGCTGCATAGAATTAGGCAAATATGGAGGTGGAGCAACATAAACAAATGTTAAGGATTTAGGTTGCTTAGGATAGATGAAGTACAAATATGATCCCAATCTATACAAAACCCAAGTGCAAAAATAAACTAAGACCATAAAGGCCCAATATCTTTGTAAACACCTCTTGAGCCTCATTTAGCTTGCCAACCTTGTAAAATCCATTGATAAAAGCATTATATACTATCTAATTCAGCTCAAAACCTTCCAATGACATAACTAACAATGCTCAATAAGGCATTATCAAGTTTCTAATAAACAAGGTGAGTCAAAATTGATATCGGATAAATGTTACAATCTCTGGGTTGATCGAAATATGCTAAGATAAATTTAATATCTACACTAGCCAGCTAAGCTTATAATCATTGGGGACAATTATAATAGTTTCTATTGAGATGTCAATGTTGTGATGCTTAGGTGCTTAAACGATGTTGAAACATAAATGGATTCTCATAGCAGGACTTGCATTAGTTCCAATAACTATTAAGCTATTATCAGGCGATATATTATTGGTGCAATTGCTATTGGTTTTTGAAAGTTGAGGATAGTTCATAACCAATTTTTTTTGGGAGTGAATGGAGACACAACACTGATGGAGTTCCTTTATAGAACCTGGTAGTAAAATTATTATTGCAACTTAACGCTTGTAATGAAGTCCACTTCTTCAAGCCTCATGTTTGCAAGATCAAAATTCTAAAGAAGGACATAATCAAAATAAATTTTAGCATAAAACGTCGAAACAAATTATTTTTTCCACCTTCCTCTCCCCAATTTGAAATGTACAAAAAAAAAAAGAAAGAAAAGAAAGAATTGCAAAGACAAAATGAATAGGTATATATTTAAATAGAAAATTAGTGGGGATATTTTTAAATAGTATGACTCAGCTCATTCATGCATTGTATCATCTCCAATTAACAAACAAAATTATATCAACCAAACCTTAAAATGTAAATATTCTATAATACTGAAGAGGACATCCACAACTGAAATAATTAATGAGTAAAAATTCTTTAGCTTATTACATATCCAAAGAGATGGTCAAAAGTTAAATAGAAGGAAACCATGACAACATATTTCATTATTGTTTATAAAAAAAATGCAATTATTCCAAGTTAATTAAAATTAAAATAGACAATTAATACTTAAAACTAACCTAAAATAATATCAAAATAAAACTTACCGATAAGCATCACAAGTTTCAAAAATTTTGTCATTTAAATCAATGATGGATCAAATAGTTGTAGTAATCAATGACATTGATGCTTCAAAAAAATTTACCATTCACTGCCATTTTGAGTGGAAATTAAGTTTCCCTAAACGACTTTATCAGTAGTAGGCAAAGGAGGTGACCTTATTCTTTTTGCAACATAATAGTTAATAGTCCAGGTTGGAGTGACTCAGTAACAATGTCATGGGCAAAGGGAAAGGTTCTTTAAAGACTTGAGAATCAAATGTAGTGAAGCAAGCATTTAACTTAAGAGCCAACCTAGAAAGAGATATAGAAGGTCTGACAAAGTAAGCACATAATGGGCTCATCTAGATGTAAAGAAGCACTAATTTTTCATATATAAAATACTACTACATTGCACTAAAAACAATTAAGAACTTATGAAATATCCAAAATTTGTGCAACAATTCTCAATTTGATACACCAGAAAGATTTTATGTTTACCTCCTTCAAGGTTTTAGTGAGCCAACAGATCTGGATTGCTATTTAGAAAGTTTTCCATTGAGATAAAATAGGCCTGCGTAACAAATAACATCACATATAAAAAATCTATGTTTGAAATTAGTATGGCTATAGGATATTTATTTTATGTTGAGTTATGTGAGTGGCACTGAACAAAACCATAAGCATGAATGCCATCTAAACAAATGATTTAAGAATAGGAAGTTCTAATCTTTATGATATAATTCAATTTCAAGTAAATTTATAAGCATTAGCAAGATCAAGATCAGAGCTTTCATAAATCAATGAATCATAAACCAATAATGACAATGGCAATCACACTCTCTGTAACTACAGGACCCCTATAATTAAAAAAATAAGCTTAATGAAGTTAAGCTAATTATGCTATATTATCGTATAAATTTATAAATCTCAACTGGTGCACTTGAAACTAAAGTATAAACCTCAAAACCCAAGCTAAAGCCCGTTTCTTTAACATTATAATTAAATATTTTAATAAATAAACTTCAAATTAAAAAAGATCAAGAGTACCTAGGAGATATTGCAAGTGCCAAAAGGGGAAAAGGCGGTGATTGAGGAGGAGGAGAAGTGAAATTGCCAAAATGCGGTAATTACGATAATTGTTGTCCTGTGGCCTTAAATCCTTATTAAATCCTCTTAACATTCTCTCTTTCTTCTTTCTCTTTTACCTCATAATAAGTGAATACTAATGTTTGCTCCACAGGATCAATAGAGAAATTATATATATATAGGGGAGAAATTGATCACAAAACAAACAGAAAACACTTCAAATTTAAAATAATAATATTTAAGAAAATATCTTAAGAATCCACAAAAGCTAACAACTATAACAGTGAAACAAACACAAAAATCAAAAACAACATATTATGATGGTGTACACCTTGTCAACTGAAGATACATTATAACTCGTTCACCTGGTTTAAACAACAATCACCCATCAAAAGGTTTAAACTTTACAATAAAAAACTTCATATACACGTAAAGATGTTATAGGACCATTTGATGATAATGTTAATCAAGTGATATAAGTAATTTGGAACTCATCTTCCTCTCCAATATTCAAATATTATGAAAATTATTATTTCTTAATATTTTTTTATAGGTAAATATTATGAAATTTTAGAATTGAACACACCAGCCAAAATAAGAAAATACCAAATAAAGAGAAATTATAGGGAGCTCAATATTATATATATATATATATATATATATGTTAGTAATCTTTTAGTAATTTGGAAAAACATAGAAACTCTAATGTTCAGAGGTATATATGTATATTAAGATAATACTTAAACAAACTATTTATAAATAATAATTTTACTAAGTAAAAAAAAATCATAAGAAGTGTGTTAAGGCATCTCCAACCCTTAACACTATAATAGTGTAAAATTTACATTAAAATATAGTTGTAGACACCCGATTCGGTCGGTCCATATTAGGGGAAAAAATAGGGATTCTTAGATTGATCGGCCCATTATCAAGTCCAATGATGAGAATGTGAAACTTGGACATAAGATTGAAGCCTGAATCTCTAATGGAAAGTGGACTAAAAAATCCAAAGCCCAAAATCTAACCCAACTATCCAAAATTAGCCCAAGCCCACCTGGCCCAGCGTAGGCCTAGGCCAAAGGGGTGTCGCCTCAATGCAATAAAATGATCGCCTCATTGAAGAGGCACTGCCTCTATGGCAGCCCACTTGCAGCTACATTAAATGCAACTGCAACCATGGTGGCCAAGTGGTGTGGGCCCCACCCTCCAAACCTGATTCTTACATGAGAAAGAGATTTTTGAGGAAGAGAAAAAGGCTATAGAGGCTTAGGATGAACTAGAAGGCTTAGGGGCATGGGAAGCTAGGGAATAAAAGAGAAAAAGAGAGAAAAAGAAAAAGAGGAGGCCATTATTGAAGAAAAAAAGGAAAAAAAATAGAAAGAGGAGCTTTGGGGAAAAAAAGAGAAAAGCAAAGAAAAAACGTCCTCAAGGAAGAGGGAGAGATTAAAGCAAAAGAGTCCACATTTTCCTAAAAGAAAAAGGGAGAAGCTTGTGTCAAAAGTGAGATCACTTCCTAGCAAGGATTATAATAAAAAACATCTCTGATGGTCTCTCATTTAAGTAGAAAACTTACACTTAAACTTAACATGTTCTTCATTATGTGTGTTCTTGCATGTGTGTAACTAAGTTATTAGTATATTTTAGGTATATTTCTACTTTCTCTTGCTTAATACCTCATTTTATTGATGTGACCTTTGAAGACCTTTGCATGTAGTTATAGTTTTGATACTTGTAGAGTCTGTATGTGCATGTATTATTACTTAAAGTAGAAGTTTAAATGTTTGAGAGTCAGAATCGACCTACTGATCAGGCGATGCCTGTTCATATCAGCAGATTTATAGCCAAATTGACAGCCATCTACAATCCCATCATTAAGCTTCTAAAGAAAGACCAACCTATTGTGTGGGATGAAAGATGTCAACAAGCCTTTGAAGCTATCAAGGATTATCTTATGAATCCTTCTATTTTATAGCCGTCGAAATTGGGTAATGCCTTAACCTTGTATCTGGCAATTGAGGAAGACACAATAAGGTCAATGTTAGCAAAGGAAGGTGAAAAGAAGATAGAACATACTGTGTATTACTTGAGTAAGAAGCTTATACCTTACGAAACTACTTATAGCCTGGTGGAGAAAATGTGCCTAGCAATAATTTGGGCAAAAAAAAAACCCCAACACTATTTTCAATCTTATAAAGTGCAGGCGATTTTTAAACATGATGTCACGACCCAAAACAGGGGCCATGACCGGCGCTAGGGAACGGGAATTCTTTCGAATCCGGAACCCGTAGCAAGCCTAAAAATAAAATAAATCATGCAATAATAACAATAACCATATAATATGCAGCGGAAATAAAAATCATAAATATAATAATAACATTTTCATCACTGGATTTGAATCAAATCTCATCACATATATATAATCTCTTTTAATACAAATCCAGTTTCAATATAATACATCTCTTTAAAATAAAATACATGTAATCCAATACTTTAATTCACAACTACTGCAGTGTCTAGATAAAATAAATAAGACTCAAGTAGATAATTTACACAAAGAAGCCGGGGCGGAAGAAATCCGGCGTATCGACCTGCCACTGAGGTCTAAAGATGTTGACTCTCCTGAAAAATAGTCAACGGAGGGGAGTCAGACCTCACTGAGTGAATTACTATAATATATATACATACACACTAAGTGATAATGCATACAGTCAAAAGTATATATCTAATATATATATACAGGCAATTACACACAGATGCAATAAAATCATTTTTATATATTTTATCTGAAAATCATCTTTTATGAAGGATCACATAGAACCCTAGAATATCGCAACCTCAGAAATAGTGTTAGACAACACTCTAGCCATACAGGCTCACTTATTCCAAATATATCCACTTATTCCATTTGGACAGTAGACTGGCCCCGAGACACTAAGTCAACCGAGCTCCAGCAGTCTGACTGCCAGTGTGATTGGCCCTGAGACACTTGGTCAACCGAGCTCCAGCAATCACACCCAAATCACATCACACATATCAATAATCATAATCAATCAATCTCTACAAATAAGTTAGTATTATAGTCTAAATACTATAGGCGTACCGGTATGTACTCGGTCCTAGTGCTGCCCACTAGGTATCACGTTCTATCGATATCCTTCATTAATAAATATAAAACATTCATTCACAATCAAATGATGCATGAATTTAATTGAAATAACAATATAAACCATATATATACCGGAAATATACCAAAAGTAAACCAGGTATATTTCGAGTATATATATGTCAAATGAATTCAATCAAATTATAACTTAAGCTAAAAATATATTTAAAAACATTTTAAATATATTTTATTTACAAAATATGCATATAATTTAATAAATACCAAAAATAAACCAAAAATATACTTAAATACAAATCATATTACTTATGCATTTTAATCGAAATAAAATATATATTTCTAAATCATGCATCCTAAAGCATATATATATAGTATAGTAACTCACCTAATGCGCTCCACGAGACAGGTCCGACGGGCCTGGTCCACTAGCCCTCGGTCTCGGCGCAACTAAACAAGCAATAAATAATAGACATCAGAATAAACCCTAACAGAAATCCTAGAATTCGATCTAGAGTATTAAACACAGAATCAGAAATTAGGGTTCGACTGGACATCACATTTTACGAGAATTCTATCGAAAATCCGGCAGAACCTCCCCTGTAAAACGGACATCTCTCTACTCAAAAGAGTAGAGTCGACCCTGCAAGAAATACACTTCGAAAAAATAAGCTCAACACAAATCCATAACCCCTCGGTCGGACTCCAGACTACAATCTACCGACCGGGGTCCACAAACACAGAATAATTCCAAAAATACCAAAAATATCCTTATAACATAGAAATTCATTTTATAAGTAGAAATTACATAATTAGCCTTTAAACACAGTAAAAACCGATAAAAACTCATTTTATTAGTAAAACCGTAAATTATATATATAATTGAAAATAATTCACGAAAAATAGTTTTAATTAGTTAAAAATACTAAATAATTTGTAGAAATCATTTTTATACTTTAAATAACTATTAAAACCAATTAAATTACATTTTTAGACAATTTTGTGTAAAATTACCAAAATACCCCTATATATATTAATATACTTAAATTACTTCAAAAATTCACCAAAAATCATACAATTATCCAAAATTAATTTTCTCAAAATATTTATCAATAATATCAATAATTAAACTCAATTAACTAATTAATTTCAAATAAAAACACATTTAACCTAATTTTTCAAATTTACATAAACTTCAATAATTCAAAATAAATACTTAGAAATTCATAAAAATTCCAAATAAATTCCTATAATTCATTTAAACACCTAATTTAACCATAAATCCAAATTTCATAATTTAAATAATTAATTTCCGAAAATTAGAAAATAATATTAAAATATTCAAAAATACCCAAAAATCCAAACAATCTCCAAAAATTCCACAAAAATTCATAAATTTAGATTGAGCTACTAGGATCAATATTTGTGAAGGGAGTTTTCATGAATCAGTCAATTTGAAGCTCAAAAAAATCAAAAACCCTAATAGGCCGAAATTGAAAATTCGAAACCTAAGCAATTCTAGACCATTTAAGCTCAAACCAAAGCTAGAATCACACTCACCGGAGCTCAAGGAGAAGAAAGAGACCGGCGGTGTCGAAAACGGTGGCCGAAATTGGGAGAAACGGCAAAGGGATAATTTTCGGCCAAAAGAGGAAAATGGGACTGCTGACGCTGGGGACGGCGGGGGACGGCAGTGGCAAGCCGGGAGGCACACCAACGGTAGGTGATCGGAGTTGCAGCGGTGAGGGATGGGGTGGGTGGTGATCGGGCACGAGAGAGAAGGAAAGAAGAAGAAGAAGAAAAAGAAAAAAAAAGAAAGAAAAGAAAAAGAAAAGAAAAAGAAAAAAGAAAAAAAAAGAAAAAGAAAAAAGAAAAATAAAATAAAATAATTAAATAATAATAAAATAATAATAAAATAAATTTTAATAATTTAATAATAAATAAAATAATTAAATAACAATAAATTAATAAATAAATAATAAAATATTAGGGTAATATATTAAACCCTAATTAAATAAATATTTACACACATAGGCTTTATTTAGTATTTTAAAAATACGCATGAGTTCATGCAAGTCCGAAAATATATTTAAAATAATTAATATTAAAATATTTACGTGAAAATTTCCCCGAAAATGAAAGTCCTGGGAAAATTTTACGTAAAATACTGTAAATAAAACACAATAATTAAAATAGAGTTTAAATACATATCAACTCGTAAAAATATCGTAAGATATATACAAAAATTATTAACACTGTATATCCCGGTACAGTGTAAAAATATTTTAAAAACATGGAATATTACACATGATTCCCTCACGTATCTCCAATAGACCCCATCTCTTATAGGAAAATTGGCTAGGTGGCTCATTTTACTCATAGAATTTGACATAGAGTATATAGCCAAAAATATAGTGAAAGGAAGAGCAATAACAGACTTCTTGGCACAGGGCCCAGTGGATGACGACCAAGAATGAAAGTTGGAGTTTCCTGACGAACATCTAGGGGTGATAGAGATACAAGGTTAGGAAATGTACTTTGATGGAGCTATTAACAATAAGGGGGCTAGAATAAGGGTAATTTTGGTTACGCCAAAAGGAGAAATGATCCCAATGGCAAAAAGACTTGAGTTTGAAGCAACTAATAACCAAGCAGAATATGAGGCCTGCATTTTTAGTTTAGAGGCATTGCGCAATGCGGGGGCAGAAAATGTTACTGTCTATAGGGATTCAATGCTAATTATAAAACAAGCCACTAAAGAATGGGAGATAAAAGAATATAGATTATGGCTATACCTGGGAATACTTGGCCACTATCCTGTGCTCATTTTCTCAGTATATGTTTATCCACTTGCTAAGGGAAGGAAACCAGGTAGCTGATGCCCTAGCCATACTGGCCTCAATGTGGGAAAGTGTGAAATAACCAGAAGCTAGACTTTTAATTCTTATAAAGTCTCGAGTCCCCTATTATAAGGAGGTGAGTGTAACACTAGTTTATGCTACTGAGAAACCTTGGTTCTATGATTTACAAAGGTATATGGAAACTAGGCAGTTTTTGAATGATGCTGATAAGAAAGAAAGAATATCCATGCAACTGTTGTCTCGACAATTCATAAGTCACAATGGGATGTTATACAAAAGAATGACAGTCGGGGTTCACCTCAGGTGTGTTAATAAGGATAAAGCCCAGGAGCTTATGGAAGCGATTCATGAAAGGATGTGCAGGCCACATATGAATGGAACCGTTTTGGCCAAGAAAATAGCCCATCAGGGGTACTTTTGGCTTACCATGGAGGCAGATTGTGTTAGATTTATAAAGAAATGTTATAATTACCAAACTTATAGTGATGTTAGCCATCTACCATCTATGGAGCTTCAGGGAATGACTTCTCCTTGGCCGTTTGCTGTATGGGGGATTGACATTGTAGGAGAGGTGAGGCCAAAAGCAACTAATGGCTATCGGTATATCATTGTGGCTATCGACTACTTCTCCAAATGGGTTGAGGCTGAATCTTATGCTACCGTAGGGTCGAAGCAGATGTCGAGGTTCATCAAAAAGAACATAATATGCAGATATGGTTTGCCGCACTACATAGTTACAGAAAATGGTGTTCAATTTCAAGCAAAAATGACCACGCTACTGAAAGACTTTAAGATTGAGCACCACAGGTCATCTCCATATAGGCTACAGGCAAATGGAGTGGTGGAAGCAACTAATAAGAATGTGAAAAAGATCCAGCCAAGATGATGGAAAATTATCGAGATTGGGCTAATTACTTACAATTCGCATTGTAGGGGTACCAAACCTTTGCTAGAACTTCTACAGGAGTCACTTCATACTTTTTGGTTTATAGGTGTGAGGCTATTTTACCTATAGAGGTTGAGATAAGATCATTGAGAGTCCTTCTCGAATCCAAACTCCCCGAATATCAATGGGTCAAAAGTCGGATGGCTCAGTTGATATTGCTGGATGAAAAGAGGATGAAGGCTATGTATCATTCTTAGTTGTATCAAAAAAGAATAGCCCGTGCCTACAATAAGAATATCAAGCCAGGCAAGATTCGAGAAGGGGATTTGGTGTTGAAACTTACAAGATTAATCATGACTAATCCTCGAGGAAAGTTTAAGCCCAATTAGGAGGGACCATATTTAGTAAAGAAGTTATTTTCAAAAGGCGCCACCATTTTGTTTGACATGGAGGGAAATGAGTTCAAAGAACCCATCAACCTAGACAAACTCAAGAAATACTTTTTGTAAAAAGTCTCGCTAGGGAGAAAACCTTGAAAAGAGGTTGTCTAGGCAAAAGCTAGAGACTAAAAAGAAAAAAGAAAAAAGAAAAAGGTCCTACTGGATTGAAAACCTCAAAACAGGCGGTCCAGACAAAAGTTAAGGATATGTAAAAGGAGAGAGAGACACACAAAATGATTAGTTGAAAAACTTGCAAGGGCAAGCCAATTAATAACATGAAATATACCAGAAGTGAAATGTATATATGTTTTGTGCTTAAATGAAATGAAATGGATTGCTTTAATTATTGTTAAACATTGCATAATGTGACCATTACAAGCCATTTAACTAGTACAAAAGGAAAATTACATCTAATAAAAAGGGAAATGACGTCTTTATTTCATAAGCTAATTTTATTTTCTCTTCTTTTATTGCCTACGCTGAGAACTTAACATTTATAACTCTCTTGTCCTTTTGTATTTAATAAATTCGTCTCTTTCTATCTATTGTAAACAAACCCACACTTTATAATGATCATTAGTAATCTGATCTTTGTTGTATCTTAAATTTCTTTTGATGACTCTTTAAGGCCAAGTTGCCACCAAGTGGTCCAAGAAATTTTAAGAAAGGGGTCCTAGCTCGAACTCATGAACAAGCTCCACAATCAGTTGTTTGTGATCGTTTTCGTGGCAGAGGCGGGCTGGATTATAGAAAGTGGCAAAATGGTGACTGGTAATCGGGACACAATATGTGTAAAATCGAATGGTCACATGCTGCAATCCCCACTAGAGGCACATTTAACAAATCAGTGTATTAGGGAATATTGATAGCCTACCGTGAATATCTATAGGAATGGGATGTAGCTTTCTTGTTCGGCAATGCTTCGCTTTTTAGCATCTGATGTCTTGAGGGGGTTTGATTAGGCCTAAATTTTTATAAAACCACATCTGCGGGTTTGCAAATGATTAGATGCAGATAGTTTGATAGTTGGAAGTTAAGGAAGTACAATAAAGAACTTACCTACAATAGGAATGGACTTCCTGAGAATCGTTGTGTCTCCATGAAGTCATCTAATTTGATGATAGTTTATGCTAAGATGAGAGGGAAAGGATTAAACCCTGACTCCACTTGATCACAAATGGAAAGGATCTTTGAATCACAGTGTCCTGAGGAAGAAACCAATAGAAATTGAGCAAACAAGCAGAGGGCCATCATGCGGAGCCAATAAGTTTCTTCTTTGTCCACATTCATGGTGACCTGGAGAAAAGGTTCTAGTTTGATTTCTGAACCAAGGGTGTAGTGAAAAGAAGATCGGGGTGGAAGGTTGAACATACGTGCAATTTAGTATTGAATGGAGTCAGAATTTGGGTTTTCAAGGTTAGGAATAGCAAGTCGGCAAGTAAAATCTGTATGATGATTGAGAATTGCCTCGAATTCCTTTGGCAGAGGACATATTTCTATTGTATTGAACCAGAAGATGTGTTTATGGGGATCCCAAAATTGAACCATGGTATGGAGAAAAAGGAAGTTGATTTTCCTAGTATGGAGTGATTTAATGACCGAAAGGTGAAAAGACTCTAACCTAGTCTAAGACTTTTGTAGTAGCCTTAGACTCCATTCAGTCATGATTATAACTTTCAGAGGTGTTTAGAGGGAGAAATAGGAGGTTAGGGATGAAGAGAACTCAAGAAGTGGGCTGAACACAAGAATGTGAGTTTTTAAAGGGGCAGGACCACCTGTTGTTGAGACGATTGCCTCATTGATGAGGTGCCACCTCAACAGTAAGAGGCGATTGCCTTTTCATCAGAAGTCAATGAGGCGATCGTCTCATCAGCAGTGTGGGCCGTTATACTTCTTCGAATCATGTAGTCTCAACAGGTGCAAATCAGAATATAGTGGGGCAAATTCATTTGTAATAATTAAAATTAGCTCACATGTGAAGAATGAAGAAATCAATGAATTTAATTGAGGAGAATGACGATTTTTGTAAACAATCTGTCTGTTAATAAATCAACAACAAAGGAAAATTATGTGTTCATTATTCAAAAACTGCACAAGTTTTAACCCTGGTACATCAAGCATTTGATCTGGTACCCTCAGGGTCATCCGCTCCTCTAACACCACTGCCACTCATGTCTTCATCCTTGTCGTCCTCATCGATCTGAAATACATCAATCTGACGCTCGAGAGTGGCAATCATTTGTAATAGCCTGAGTTTTTAAATTATTTTATTTTAAAATAGGATATGCAGTGCTAATAAATTTTAAAGATAAATTTGATTATTTATCGATTAATGAGTTTTATTATCATTATTTTATGTTAATTAGGGTTTTGATATATATATTTTTATTTTAAGACTAGTATTTGGATAATTTATATGAGTAATATATATATCTTATTTTAAATAAAATTTAACTTAGTGTATTTTATTTTAATGTCATTTTACCTTATTAAATCACATTATTTTATACATTATTATTTTACATGTTAATATATATATATATATATATATATTTACAAAACTCAAACACAAAAACCTCCCTCACCATTTTTCCCGACCACCCCCCTTCCCTCATGTCTACCTTCCATTTCTTCCTCCGTCAGTGTGCCTCCGTGCCTTCCATCACTAGTCAGCCAGCTCCACTGTCTTCTTCCATCTTCTCTGACGTCGTTTGGTCCCTGTGGAAGCTAGAAACCTGAATTCTTCTCCTCCTCCATTCAAGGCGAGTCTGACCACCAAATTGGTTGATTCTGGTGCCGTTGGACTCCTGGAACTTCATAGAGGAGGATTCCAAGCTTTTTGTAGCTTGAAAACATAATTTGATAGGGTTTTTAGCTTGATTCCATTTTCGGCCATTCTTGTGTTTTTAAATTTTTTTATTATTTTGCTTGATTTTTGAGAAATTCCTTAATAAATATTGTTCCCCTTAGCTTAATCTGCATCCCAGAATTTTTGTGTGATTTTTGGGAATTATTTTGATTTTTGTGAATTTTTTATTATTTTTTTTATTTTCATAAATTAATTAAATAAATTATGAAATTGTGATTTTTGGTGTTATTGGTGGTTAATATTAATTTTAGAATTTAATTTATAATTTTTGTGTATTTTTTTTAATTTTTATAATTATTTTTAGTTTATGTCAATTTTGAAAATATTGGTTAAATATATAGTTAACTAGAAATAATTGGTTAATTAAGTGTATTTGTTGATTTTAATGAATAATATGTTGAGAAAATAATTTTTGAGTATTTATATAATTTTTATTGAATTTTTGAATATTATTAGTATTTTATGTGTATTTTTATATATTAGGGGTAATTTGGTAATTTGGTAGTAATTTTAGTTAAATATTAAATTTAATCAGTTTTAATATTATTTGAGGTATAAAAATGATTTTTACAAATTATTTATTAATTTTAACTAATTAATACTATTTTTCAAAATTTATTTTCAAATTATATATAATATACTATTTTTGTAAATAAATGGATTTTTAGTAAATTTTAATTTGTTTTTGGACTAATTAAGTTATTTGGATTAGTAATGTGAGTTTTTATTAAATTATATCGAATATCGAGAAAATGAATTTTTAATAATATTATATTATTATTTAGGGTTTTTAAGTAAATATTGGGAAAATAATTATTTTTGGTGTTTTAATGTTAAATATGCTATATTTTGAGATTTTGAGGGTATTTTTGGTATTTGTTGAATTTTTATATATTTTATTGTATTTTGTTGTGAATTGTGGACCTCGGTTGGGGGAATTTGTAGTTTGAGATTCCGACCGAGGAGTTGTGAGAATTTTAGTTTGAAGTGTATTTTTCTTGCAGGACCGGTTCTACTTTTTAAGTAAAGAGATGTCTGTTTTACAAAAGAGGTTATGTCGAATTTTTGGTAGAATTCTCGTAAAACGTGACATCGGGTCTACTTCCAATTTTATGTTTATCTGTGTTAGTAATCCTAGATTGAGTCTCTAGAAGTTAAGTTAGATTTATTTTGATTTTTGTGTTATTATTTTATTGTTAGTTGCGCCAAGATTGAGGCCTAGTGGACCAGGCCAGTCGGATCCGTCTCGAGGAGCGCATACCTGTGAGTTGTTATTTTATATATGCGTGTATTTAGGTTACATGTATTAGAAATATATGTTTAAATTGTATGATTTATGCATAAATGACTTAATAAATACTTAAGTATATTCTAGCTATATTTTCAGTATATTTTTGGTATATTATGAAATAAACGCATGTTTTTCTTTTTAATTAAATCTAGATTATTTTCAAATATATTATTGATTTAATTTAATTTATTCCATGATTTATTTGAATTGATTTTATGTATATATACTTGAAATATACTTAGTTTATTTTAGGTATATTTCTAGTATATATATGGTTTATAATGTTATTTATAATGATATCATGCATCATTATTTTATGAATGAAATAAGTTACTTTTAATGAAGGACATCGATAGAACGTGCTTCATAGTGGGCAACACTATGACCGAGTACGTACTGGTCGATGATAGATTTTAGGTTAAATTATTAACCTATTTATGGATAATGACTTGATTAATTTGATTGTTGCGTGAGGTAAATGAGTGTGTGATTGCTGAAGCTCGGTTGACCTAGTGTCTCGTGGCCAATCACACTAACAGTCAGACTACTGGAGCTCGGTCGACTTAGTGCCTCAGGGCTAGTCTACTGTCAATAAGGATTAAGTGAATTTATTTGGAAACAAGTGAGCCTGTATGGCTAGAGTGATGTCTGTTGTTATTTAAGGTTGCGATCATTTAGGGTTCTATTTTGTCCTTCTTAAACTAATATTTTTCAATATTATAAATAAAGTGATTTTCAGCATTTGTGTGTACATGCCTGTATATAAATTTATTATATACATATGATTGATTGCATTTGACATTTAGTAATGCGTGTACATATATTATAACAATTCACTCAATGAGGTTTAACTCCCCTCTGTTGATATTTTTACAGGAGAGTCCTCTTCTTCAAACCTCAATAGTAGACCTATCCATTGGATTTCTTCTGCTCTGACCCTATTATGTAAATTACTTACTTGAGTTTTATTTTGTACTCTAGACACTGCAGTAGTAGTTGTATTTGATTCTATCGAGCATTGTATTTGATTGTATATATGTATGAGATTTTAATTCAGAGTGTTAGTCTGAAGTTTTGTATTAAGAAATTTTATTTATGATATGATATGAGATATTATTTTATTAATTGAGATTTAATTTCTGCTGCATAAATAATTTATTTATTTTATTTTATTGCATGTTTTTCTTTTTAAGGCTTGCCACGGGTTTCAAATTCGAAAGAATTCCCGTTCCCTAGCGCCAGTCATGGCCTCCGGTTTGGGTCATGACATTCTCGCCCTGCTAGCCTCATCTCGGTCCTATTCAAACAAATCATAGGTTAGTAAACCATGCGAGCATGC
Source organism: Mallotus nudiflorus (assembly GCA_947683625.1). Classification (NCBI taxonomy): domain Eukaryota; kingdom Viridiplantae; phylum Streptophyta; class Magnoliopsida; order Malpighiales; family Euphorbiaceae; genus Mallotus; species Mallotus nudiflorus. Next base: position 258,148 of record CANTUR010001074.1, read on the forward strand.
ATACATGTAGAAAATAAAGAGATTTTTACCCTCCACTGTTGAGTGATCTCCAACATGTAGTCTCTCTGGGCCTCTATCTTGCGATACATATATAGGCCTTGCTCCAGAGGAATCTACATTATTGAAATAAATATTAAAACTAATATTTGGTTTGAGAATCATGATGAAAGCAAGTAAAAAAAAGAGCTTACATGAGTAGCACCACCAAGGGTGCATGTAAGGGTTAGGCCCTTGTCCAAGGTCAAGAACTGACACGAAAATTCTCCAAGAGGAACCCAACATCGAGCTACAGGGTTGAGGACATGAATAAAGCTTCCTGGGATGAATTCAGAACCAGGGGCAATAGTTGGCTCGACTTGCTAGCCAGCTGCAGAAGTCTCCTCCTTGCCCGGATCCAGTTGACACCTCAAGGGCTCTTTTTCTCATACTCAGGACCTAACCGGGGCCATGGGTCTAGTAGGTGTAACCTGAAAACAATATAGGGGAAACGTGTGAGAACGCAATCAATTCTCAAGGAAAGGAAAACCGATAGGGACATACCTGAGAGGTAGAAGCGGCTTGGAAAGGGACCGTCAATAGAAGGTGGGTGCAAACAAACTTTGCATATCAGCTCTTTACTTGGACTGTGTGATCCACAATTGGTGAGCCTACAATAGCCTGAATGAGGTTATCTCCCTTCGGTTCATGAGCCCAAAGCATACTGTCAGGAGGAGACTTAGGGACCCGCCTCGCTCTAATGCCTGCCCTCTAGTTCAGGACCCGCTCCCCCAAATACCAAGCTCAATACCCAGGGCCATAAAGGAGTACCCTCTTCCTGGCTAAGGGCTTGGAGCGAGTCATCTCAATGGTCCAAGTATCCTTAGGCCCCCACAAGTCGTTTCGAATCTGTAAAAAGGGAGATGTCAATATGTAAGTGAGTTGAATATGCATAATTTACTAATAAAAAAGGTTGTGCTTTGTAGGTACCGCATCTTGTGTCAGAGAGTTCAGATGCTGTCTGTGGATGTGAACTCATGCAAGGTGCCTCTTCATGATGCGACTGGCACCCCACCTGCCGAGGGTTAGGAAGTGGTCCCTCACTCGTGTAACACCTATAAGCAGCTCTAGCTTTAGAGCCCAGACCTAGGAAAATAAAATAGGAGAAGTTGAGAAAATCGATGTCAATAATGGGGGTTAGAAGAAGATAAGGAAAGAGAGGATCGTGACGTACCAAAACAGCATGCCAGAAGCCACAAAATCTCCTGGCCCCTCGGACCACCTCGTCTATACTCCGATACAAGTATGCCAGAGCGCAGCTACCCCAATCGAATGTAGGAACCTGGTTAAGATCCTAAAGAGCCGACAAGAACATTAGGTCGATGGAGCTGGCGGGTGTCAGTAAAAAAGGTGGTACCAAGCAAATAGAGCAAGAAGGCCCTCACCACCTGGTTAATCTCACGGGGAGTAATCATCACCGCAACCTGCTTTTGGGTGTAGAAGCTCCTGATCAAGTCCAACTTAAGGGTATGAGTCCCTTTCATGTCAGGAGTCATCCCTAAAAGTCACTCAATGTATGTAGCCTTATCCAAAGATAGCTGATGTAGACTCACATCAAAAGGGACGGGGTCCCTGGCGCAGGCAATCCCTGTGATGGCTGCAAATAACTCAGGGTCCAGAGTAAGCTCACCAAATGGGAGATGGAAAGTGTGATTTATATCAAACCACCTCTCCATTAGAGCGTGCAATGACTGATAGTCCATGCACCCCTGCTTGGAAGGAACTGAGAGCACAAGGTCCTTAAATCTAGTCTCCTGAATTCGATCCCTCTGGTCGTCAGTTAGCTCACCATAGAAAACTCAGGCTCCATAGAAATTCTCAGCGCCTTTGAATGTCTAAGCGTCATACTATAAACAAAGAGATAGGGAAGTGAAATTTATGCATTTTATGATTTCAGAAAGAAATTCAAAATAAACGGGCATGTCATCACAGAGGCGGTCGCCTCATTACAGAGGCGATTGGCTTTTTGAAGGGGCAATAGACAATTGCCTCTTCGCAGAAGCTGATCATCTCATTGATGAGGCGATCACCTTATTAATGAGATGATCACCTCATTGAAGAGGTAATCACCTCTATGAAGTGTGGACGGGGATGATTTTTAATTTTGGCAATTAAAACATATATTTCATGTTTATTTAATTAAATACTGCCCTAAAATGATAGTTATGCAAGAATAATCACTGACCCAACATGATTTTACAGAAAATTTTGGGGTACTAACCTCTCAAGATGCAGACGAGCAGATATGAAACCCTAAGTCTGCCAGAAGGGGAATTGAGTCTCCTCGAGTTAATCTCAAACTTCTAAAAGCACTAACAAAAGGTGGGATGTGATCCCACTCAGGCATAGGGGGTGTTCTCTCATTCTCCATTGACGGTAAAGAGAGGAAAGGTACAATGAGTACAAAAAGTGCAAGAGGAGGAAAGAGGAAAAAAGAGAAAGGTGACAAAAGTAAAAGGGAAGGGGGATAAGGAAAAAGTTACTTTTATAGTGGGCAAAAGTGTAGGGTTTTCCAAAAAAATAAAATAAAAAAATAATAATAATAAAAAGTGAAATGAAAAAATGATGGTTATTATCATATACTAAGAAGGAGGAATTCAGAGGTAGAGATTTCCAAAGTAATGTTTTAGGAAGAGTGGGCCAAGAAAACCCACACCATTAACATAGAGGGCTATTTGGGTTTGAATCCCCGAAGCTCAAAGATAGGGCTGTTCGGGTTTGAATCCTTAAAGCTCAAAGATAAGGTTATTCGGGTTTGAATCCCCGAAACTCAAAGATAGGGTTGTTTGGGTTTGAATCCCCAAAGCTCAAAGAAAAGGCTGTTTGGGTTCGAATCCCCGAAGCTTAAAGACAGGGTTGTTTGGATTTGAATCCCCAAAACTCAAAGACAGGGCCATTCAGGTTTGAATCCTCGAAGCTTAAAGGACAAGGTTATTCGGGTTTGAATCCCTGAAGCTCAAAGATCGAAATGATTGTTCAAGTAGTATCCTCGAAGTCGAAGTGAATGACAACTGGGCCAGGAAAACCCGAAAGTCTGTGTCCCCAAAGGAGTGATAATCGGCCCAAGAAAATCTGAAAACCACATCCCCAATGATGATAGGGCCAGGAAAACCTAAGAATCAAATTTCAGTATTGTGAGGATTAGGCTAAGAAAACCTGAGGTTGACAGTTTTTAAATATCTTTATCAAATATTAATGAGTGGCTAATCAGGCTAGGAAAATTTAAGGATTAAGGTCACATTTCAGAATTGAAGGATTTATCTCTCGGCTGAAACCCGAGAGTCTGGTATGTTGCCTATCTTATTGTTTATCTATTGTTGTGCATGTGATTTTTCAAAAAATGGTCATTGCATGCATTTGATTTTTTAAAAAATAAGGGGGCAAACTGTAGACACCCGATTCAATCGGCCCATGTTAGGGGACGAATTAGGGATGCTCAGTTTGATCAGCCCATTATCAAGCCCAATGATGAGAATATGAAACTTGGGCACGAGAATGAGCTTAAATCTTTAATGGAAAGTGGACTGAAAAACCTAATGTCTAAAAAGCCCAAAACCTAGCCCAACTCTCCAAAATTGGCCCAAGCTCACTTGGCCCAGTGCAGGCTCGAGCCAAAGGGGCGTCACCTCATCGAAGAGGCACCGCCTCTATGGCAGCCCACTTGCAACTGCATTAAATGCAACTACAACCATGGTGGCTAAGTGGTATGGGCCTCACCCTCAAGACCTAATTCTTGCGTGAGAAAGAGATTTTTGGGGAAAAGAAAAGGCTATAGAGGCTCATGATGAGCTAGAAGGCTTAGAGGCATGGGAAGCTAGGGAATAAAAGAGAAAGAGAGAGAAAAAGAAAAAGAGGAGGCCATTATTGAAGAAAAAAAGGAAACAAATAGAGAGAGGAGCTCTAAGAAAAAAAAAGAGAAAAGCGAAGAAAAAAAGTCCTCAAGGAAAAGGGAGAGATTAAAGCAAAGGAGTCCACATTTTCCTAAGAGAAGAAGGGAAAAGCTTGTGTCAAAAGTGGAGATCACATCCTAGCAAGGATCACAATAAAAAACATCTCTGAGGGTCTCTTATTTCGGTAGAAAACTTGCACTTAAACTTAACATGTTCTTCATTATGTGTGCTCTTGCATGTGTGTAACTAAGTCATTAGTATATTTAGGTATATTTCTAGTTTTTCTTGCTTAATACCTCATTTTATTGATGTGATCTTTGAAGACCTTTGCATGTAGTTGTAGTTTTGATGCTTGTAGAGTCTGTATGTGCATGAATTATTACTTAAAGTAGAAGTTTGAACGTTTGAGAGTCAGAATCAGCCTATTGATCAGGCGATGCCTCTTCATAGAGGCATTGCCTCTTGTCAATGAGGTGATTGCCTCATCAATGAGGCAATCGCCCCATTGACAGGCCTCTAGGAGGTTTGTCCCCTTTGTTCATGTATGTTATATGTCTTTTTTTTGCCTTAGAAATACTAGGGGCCTTTGTTGATGAGGTGTCACCTCATCAATGATGCGATAGCCACATTGATAGATTGGCCTGCTTTTAGCTTCATTTTTTATTAATGCTTGTCATGACGTCCACTTTGGTGTGTGCCTTTTTGATATTAAGCATAACTATATCATTGTATGATGATGACTATCTTGATTATTTAATGATTTCCTTAGTTCGCAACATGAATTCCCTTTTCTTTAAGAATATCTCTTTGTAATTATTGTTATATATGATTTCATTTCTTGAAAGGAAGGACTAACTGTGTGTTATTTGCAGGAATTACCTGATGATTTTCATCATTGAGTAGTCACCTTTGTTAGTTGTCCCTTTTATATTATTGCGTTTATGTTATTATCGGTTTACTTTCAGTATATGTTTGGTTTATTTTCTGTATATTATTCTTTCATCTTGCCTAAAAACATTGTAATCCTTAATCCCTTTCCCCATTTGATTTTGAATGTATAGTTGTAAATTATTATTTATTTTACTTTTGCTGAATGTTGGGACTCAAAAGCATGAAACCAAACTAATGTGCAAACTTGGACTTAACTATAAAATTTGGAAAGGAAATGAAGGCAAGTGCAACTTTGAATGTAAATGAGGAAATAATTAAATAATTAAATGGTAATAAAATTCAAAACACAAACGGAGGTCAACCACAAGGTTGGGTGAGCATTCAAATGCTCATACCCAGTTTTTGAACCCAATCTATAATGACGGCTTCTGGGAACCTCTGTGGGATCCAGTTGCTGTACAGTGTGTTCTGACTTTTATCTGGGTGGCGGCTCCATATCCGAATGAGCCCAAGACCTATATTGTATTTTCTAGTGACCTCGAGTCCACCTAGTGCTGTGGTCGCCAAACACTTGGGCACAGGCTAAACCCTGTCGCCTGCAATAGTTTCTACAGTAATTTTTCTCCAACTCATTACACCATTTTTCACACTAAAAAGAATATTCTCTGCATATTCTTTTTATATCCCATATTATAATATTTAAACATTTATCACATTACTCCTATATTTATATTCTTTTAACAAATGCATGCTTTAATAATATATTTTGGTATTGATCAAATAAAGTTAAATTAATAAAAACCAAAAATTAATATTGTCAAATTAATAATTTTTTAATTATATAACATTATATTTAATACTTAATTAAAAATAAAAAATAAAAATTACATATTACATTCAAAGATTACTAATGAAAGAGTACAATTTGAACAATATTTATACATATTCATGCCTCCAAATTAGTATATTTCTCCCATAAATGGTCAATTAATGCATTACGAAATGCAATGTATGCATCTTTGTCCTTGATTTGTCTATGTCGAGCAAGAAATTCTTGAAGTTAAGTATTATCATCTACTACCATTTCAACATTCGACATTGGTGCTTCCATTGCATCTATAATTACTGCATTTAAATCACGTTCATCATCGATTATCATATTGTGCATTATTATGCATGTTGTCATTATATCATGCAGTACATCTTTTCTCCAATAATGGGCCAGTCCTGCCACAATTACAAATTGTGCTTGTAGAACTCCAATGCTCGCTCAACATCTTTTCTACACCCTTCTTGCTTTATGTAAAAATATTTCTTTTTCGGAGTACGTGGTTGTAATATCCCGAGTTTTTAAATAATTTTAAACTGCATCGGGATATGCAGTGTTAATAATTTTTGTACATATTTATGATATTTTATGAGTTTGATATTTATTAAAGCTAATTTTAATTATTTTTAATTATTTTAAGATATTTACGTAAAATTTTCTTGGGGATATTATTTTCGGAAAAATTAACACGTAAATAATTTAATATTAACTATTTTGACTAGTTTTACGAATTTTCATGAACTCATACATAATTTTAAAGTGCTAAATAAAATGTATATATGTGCATTTATTTAAATTAAATTAGGGTTTAATTAATTAACTTAATTTTTATTATTTAGTTTTAATATTAATTAATTAATTATAAGTGTATAAGTTATTAAAATATATTAAAATATATGTGTGGTGAGTATTATTTGTGTGTAGGATTATATATTATTATAATATATAGTGTGGATATATATATATATATATATATATATATATATATATATATACATATATACATTATTATATAACAAAAATCAAAAGTTTACAGAAATTACCGTTTTGCCATCGTCCCCTTCCTCACATTCCCGATCCCCTCATCTCCATTTTTGGCCTCTTCAAGCTGATTTTCTTTCCATCGGTGTGACTCTCAACCTTCCTCCTCCACCTCCAGCCATTCCCCGCCACCCCTAGCCACCATTTCCGGCGTGTTTTGGTCGGAAAAGCCAAGAGAAGCCGAAATCATCTTCACCTCCGATCACAACGATTCTGGCCACCATTTTTGACACCACTAGTCTCTATCTTCTCCTTGAGCTCCGATGAGTGTGATTCCAAACTTTTTTTCACTTAAAATGGTCAAGATTTCCCTAGGTTTTGATTTTTCATTTTCGGCCACTTTGAGTTTTTGAATTTTTTTGAGCTTGAATTTTATTGATTCAAGAAAATTCCCTTCACAAAATTTGATCCTTGTAGCTTAATATACATGTGGTAATTTTTGTGGAATTTTTGGAATTTATTTTGATTTTTGTGAATTTTTTATTTTTTTATTATATTTTTCTAATTTTTGAAAATTAATTAATTAAATTATGAAATTGTGTTTTATGGTGATTATAGGTGTTGAAATGAATTTTATAAGTTTATTTGTAATTTTTGTGAATTTTATATATTTATTTTGAATTTATTTAAGTTTATGTAATTTTGGAAAATTAGGTTAATTATGTGTTTTATTGAAATTAATTGGTTAATTGAGGATATTTATTGATATTATTGACTTCTTAGTTGATAAAATTAATTTTTAATAATTATATTATTTTTGGTGAATTTTTTATTAATTTTAGTGAATTTATATATAGGGGTATTTTGGTAATTTGAGACTAAATTGGCTAAAAATGTAATTAAATTGGTTTTAATAGTTAATTAAGGTGTAAAAATGATTTCTACAAATTATTTAGTATTTTTAACTAATTAAAACTATTTTTCGTAAATTATTTTCAAATTATATATATAATATACAATTTTTCTAAATAAATGAGTTTTTATCGGTTTTTAACATGCTTTAGGGTTAAATATGTAATTTGGATTTATAAAATGTATTTTTAGTATTAAAGGGCATTTTCGGTATTTTGTGATTATTTTGTGAATTGTGGACCTCGATCGATGAATTGTAGTTTGGAGTCCGACTGAGGGATTGTGGTTGTTTTCTGTATTTATTTCAAAGTGTATTTTCTTTGCAGGACCGGCTCTACATTTGAGTCGAGATTACAGGGGAGGTTCTATCGAATTTTCGATAGAATTCTCGTAAAATATGATGTCCGATCGAACTCTGATTCTAATTCTGTGTCTAGCATTCTAGATCGAGTTTCTAGGAATTTTTGTTAGATTTATTCTGATTTTCTATTATCATTTGTTTGTTTAGTTACGCCGAAACCGAGGCCTAGTGGACCAAGCTCGTCAGACCCATCTCGTGGAGCGCAATAACAGTGAGTTGTTATTTTATATCTATATGTTTTAAGGTGCATGTTTTAGAAATGTATGGTTTATTATGTTAAAATATGCATAAATGATTTAATTAGTGCTTCGGTTTATTTTTGGTATATTTTGAATTATATGCATGTTTTATTAAACATTTATACTTAAAATGTTTTTAAATATATTTCTAGTTTATTTTGCAAATATATTGGATTTATTTGACGTATATATACTCGAAATATCCTGGTTTACTTTTGGTATATTTCCAGTATATATATGGTTTATGTTGCTATTTTATTGAAATTCATGCATCATTTATTTATGAATGTATGTTTTATATGTTGATGAAGGATATTAATAAAACGTGCTACCTAGTGGGCAACATTAGGACCGAGTACGTACCAGTACACCGATAGCGTTTAGGCTATATTACTAACCTATTTATGGATATTGATTTGATTTGATGTGAGATATGATTTGGGAGTGTGTATTTGCCTATATATATATTTATTATATATATTATTGATTGTGTGCATTGCCATTTAGTATGCATGTATATATATTATAACAATTCACTCAGTGAGGTCTGACTCCCCTCCGTTGACTATTTTTCAGGAGAGTCATTGTCTTTAAACCTCAGTAGTAGACCCTTACGCCGGATTTCTTCTGCCTTGACTTCATTATGTAAACTGCTTATCTGAGTTTTACTTTATAATCTAGACACTGCAGTAGTTGTATACAGTTGTGGAGTTTATGTATTTATTTGTGTGAGTTATGTATTTTAAATATGTGAACTGGATTTGTATTAAATGTTTATTTATATGAGATGAGATATTCGATTTAATTTCTTTGGGTGGATTATTATTTCAATATCTAAGATTTTATTTCCGTTGCAGAATACTTTATTTATGTTATTATTATTATTGCATGTTTTATTTTATTTTATTTTAAGGCTTGCTACGGGTTCCGGATTCGAAAGAATTTCCATTCCCTAGCGCCGGTCATGGCCCTGGTTTGGGTCGTGACAGTGGTTCATGAATAGTTTGTACAATATTTGACCATTTTGGGTATATAGAATCAGTTAAATAGTAACCCATATTATAGTCTTTCCTTTGATAACATAATTAGTAGGAGGAGTAATACCTTGTGCAAGCTCAGAAATAAAATGAGATGACTCTGACACGTTAATATCATTATTAGTGCCGGGCATACCAAAATAAGCATGTCATATCCATGGATCATAATCTACTATAACTTCCAAATAATTGTTGGTGATCCACAATGACCTGCATATTGTCCGACCCATGCTGTAGGATAATTTTTTCATTTCCAATGCATGCAATTTAGACTACCTAACATTTCAAGAAAACCATGTTGTTCACCAATATGGAGTAACTTGGCAATGTCACTAGCAGTTGGTGATCTAAGATATCGATCCATAAAAATCTCCATAATAACATGATAAAAATGCTTCAAACTTTCAATTGTCGTTGACTCGCCAATTTTCACATATTTATCTGTTGTATCTGTTGGTAGACCATATACTAATATCCAAAATACGAATGTTACTTTTTGTAAAGTTGATAATCTATGTCTACCAAGGGCATTAATTCGTTGTTAAAAGTCAAAATCGTGTTGTTTTATTGCATCTACAATTCGCAGGAATAAATTTTGAGACATTCGATATCGTCGTTGAAATATATCATCACTATATTATGGATTATCAGAAGAATAATCATTGAAAAAATTATGATCTGCGACTTCAAGATTTCGATGAATCATAATATGATCTAGAACAGATCCACGATGAGACATTTGGTGTTGTAGTTGATGTTCATATTATGCAATAATTTTGTTATTATTACATATTATACGAGACATTAAATCTTCTTCTTCCTGTTGTTGTGCAATGAGATTATTTATCATTGTAGCATCATCTTCATCGGAAGATGAAGATGAAGATGAAGATGACTGATATGATGAACCACAACCAATATCATAATTCATTTTTAAAGTGAGAAGAAGTACGTATGTCTTTTATGGAAGTTTATGATTATCGAACATCCATATGAAATTATTTATAGAACACAATTGTTAAAAATTATAATTTAGATGTGGATTCAATCCAATGGTTAAGATTATAATGAAATTAATCCAATGGTTTAGTGAGATTATTTCAAATAACCTTATGTAAATTAATTGGGAAGTATGTAAAAATGATAGGATTACAGTACCATTTAATCCAACAAGTGAGATAAAAAAAATTCGATTGGGTAAGAATAATCCAAGATGTACTTATCTATATTTATTGAGACATGTGATAAAGTGATAAGATTACAGTACCATTTAATCCAATGGGTGAGGTTAAAAGAAATTAATCCGACAGTTGGGTAAGGATAATCTAAGATGTACTTATATGTATTTATTAAGACATATGATAAAGTGATAAGATTGCGATACCACTTAATCCAACGATTGAGATTAAAAAAAATTAATTTAACGGTTGGGTGAGAATAATCCAAGATGTACCTATATGTATTTATTGAGATATGTGATAAAGTAATAAGATTGTAGTACCGTTTAATCCAATGGCTGAGATTAAAAGAAATTAATCTGATGGTTGGATGAGAATAATCCAAGATGTACCTATTTATATTTATTGAGACATGTGATAGAGTGATAAGATTACAATACCATTTAATCCAAGGGTGAGATTTCAAGAAATTAATTTGACAGTTGGGTGAGAATAATCCAAGATGTACCTATCTGTATTTATTGAGACATGTAATAAAGTGATAAGATTACAGTACCATTTAATCAAATGGCTGAGATTAAAAGAAATTAATTCGATAGTTGGGTAAGAATAATCCAAGATGTACTTATCTGTATTTATTGAGACATGTGAAAAAGTGATAAGATTGTAGTGCCACTTAATCTAACGGTTGAGATTAAAAGAAATTGATCCTACGGTTGGGTGTGAAAAAATCCAAGATGTACCTATCTGTATTTATTGAGACATATATGAATGTGATAAAATTGTAGTACCATTTATTGAGACATATGGAAATAATGAAATTTCAATAGTTTCTTACATTGTTATAAATAAGAGTCATATATTACCTCCATGACACACATCCGATCATAAATTACAAATAACTTCAATTGCTAACCATTAACGAGGCAATACAAAATGTCTAGTTGAGCATCTAATCAGTGAGTTATTACGCACTCTTTCAAGGGTGGCTGCTTCTAGGCAAACCTCCTAGTTGTCTATTATAGTGTTCATGAGGATGTGCTCTTATGCCAAGTTTACATGAAAATTTCTCAAGATCTAATTACAGTTGTTCACCAGTCTGCAAAAAACTTTTGGTCTCGAGTGTGTGACAAGTACAACAATGAAAGGAATGACAGTTGGGAGGAGCGTAGCAAACGCTCTGTGCAAGCTCGAATTTAAGCTATTGAAAAAGCAATTAAGAAATTAAATAGGTGCATCAAACAAGTTGATAATATGCATCCAAGTGGTGCATCAATTGAAAATATTATAAGTATTTAGTAGTAAATAAGTGCATATTAATTTTTTTAATATCTTATTCAACTTGACATTATCTTTATAATAATTTTGTAGTTGCAGCGAGCAAAAATTCTACTAATACAAGATCCCCAGTATAAAAAAGGTTTCAAATTTGATCATGTGTGGCACATTTTGAAAGATTTTGAAAAATTTAAAGATAACAACAACAGTCTAAAATGAGCTTATCGAGTACAACAATCAACAATATTTCGTCAGGGTCTGAATATTCCCATTCTGATTCTCAAATACCGAAATCACCTGAATAGTCACAATTTTCTATTAATTTAGAAGATCATAACATTGGTGATTCCTCACACCCCATTGGAATCAAAAAAGTCAAAATGAAGATGAAAATGGTTGAACAATTTGCTATTATCATTAGCATTAAAGAACAAAATGACAAGGTTATATAGTTGCTGGAGAAGTCCAGTTTGGATAGGCAACATCAAACAAAGATATGCAAAGCGAACAGTTTCCCTTTCGAAAATTTAAAGAAAAAAATAAAATTTTGTACTGAGACTTGAATGCTATTTCCGATCAAAGAATCTGTGCCATGACTCAAGCTGAACAAGAAAGAATTATTCGAAAAAGAGTGCAACAACAATTAGTATCACCACTACATGATGATTTTGGCCAATATTTTTATAATATTGGTGGATCTGGAAGTGATTTACCATATTATTAAGTTATTATAAGGTTTATGTGTTATGTTTAATGTTTAATTTTAGTTATCTAATGTTTGTTTAATGTTTAGTTCTAGTGTTTGTTTAATGCATCGAATAATTTTTAATGTAATGTATTTTTAATGTTTAATTAAATATGTTATTTGCAATGAATGTTGTTTTTAATGTAAAATTATTTAATTTTAATGTATAATTTTTTAGAATATATTATATTTATTTGTTATATATAAATTTTAAATAAAATAAAATTTTGGACGAAATTGTTAAAAAAAAAATTATGTCCATACAATGAGAAATTGAACTAAATTGAACATTTTAAAAGTTAATAATATAATTAAAAAAAATTAAAATGCATTGGTGTGAACATGGTAAATAAATTTTTTTCGTTTGCCATATTCATTTGGACAAAAGTAAGTTAAAAAATAGATATGCATTGGAGACAAAAAAAAACACAATATACCTTGGAGATGAAATTAGTAACTATTTCATATCTAAGAAATATACGAGATATAATAAAAATGTGTAAGAGACTGTGCACATTTTTTAATATAATTTTATAGTTGGCATTAAAAAAATAATAAACTGTGGTGTTAAAAATTACAAAAATTTAAAAAATAAAACCCAAAAAAATGGCAAGCCAGTCTTTGACATTTTCAAGGATTGTTTAATGGGCCAAATCTCACCACTTCATCTTTTCATCACAAGATGAAGATGATGCACCGGAAACAGGTTCAATCCATGTGCAATTTGTCAATTCTTTTACATCCCAGCAAAATCTACAAGAATAATCACCCAAAAACGAATGATATTTTTGAGTTGCAAGCGAGTGGACAACGTAGTAGTTATCTCGAATTCTTGGAAAAATAATTTTGTTAGCCATGGCTGTTGTCGGAGCTTGACTGAGAAAGCATGACGTATGACTGACAAATAAGCTTTTATTCTCTAATGTTTCCATTGGTTGCCACATTTGCTCAGTGATATTGTACCTCGCAATATAAATACTCTCTTCTTCGTAATAATCATAATTAGGTGCAAAAACAGCCACCAAATCTCCAGCATTTCTCGCCAAGAAACAATTCTGCTCACACAATGCATAGGAAGTATCGGGTAACATCTTCAGAAACTTGTTCTTCAGATCAAACATTATTAATCGATTGTCATCTCCCATACAATAGCAATGATCGTTAAGAAATATGGGATGAGAATTAACATATCGAAAATATTCGACGCCCTCGCCAGTTCCTTCGTATACACTCCATTGCTCTTCGCCACGGTTGATAATGTAAATACGTCTTAATCCACGGGTCCATCCAAGGATATAGCAATGTGGGGAAGTTGGAGGACAAGAGAAACACATGGTACTAAAGGATACTAGTTGAAGATTATTTGGTGGGTCTTTGTAAGCATTTGGAAGCTCTATCTTCTGTCTTGTAAACATGTTAAATAAAAAATTAGTCTTGTCTCTACGAGATAAAAGCAACCATCCAAATTTCGAAAAACGAATATATGATTGTGCTAATTCCGGGAATTGTAAACGAATAGTGTAGCCGTGAAGATGAAGCACGCAAACATCACCCTTTAATGACAATAGGTATGGCTGGTCATTAGGCAGGTTTTGGATGGAAGGATGAGAAGGAATGGGACATCTAACAATTTGTTCATGATCATCCATGAAAAACTTCCAAGATTTGCAAACACTGCGAATGTTGGCAACGGCGCCAGGATCACGTGCGAAAGCATACGAAGCAACTACGCGCAAAAGCTCTGGTGGGAGTATAAAGCATGTATCTTCTTCTTCATCTTCCTCTTTCTTTGAGACTTGAACAATTTCTCTCATTCTTTGTTTTGTATATGTGCGATCTTTGCCTTTGTTGCTAGCATAATATATAAACCTTAAACTATTTATATAAAGAGAATTTTAGCTACAAAAACTAATTAGTAAACCAAAATCAATTAGGAATTGAAAAACTAATTAGTTTAACTTTAAACAAACCAAAATCAATTAGGAAATGAAAACTAATGGATGAGTCAGGAGTTGACAACCGACCATGTAACAACACCTGACCTAGAGAAATTAACATTACGATACAATACCTGTAGTTAGGTCCAAATCGAAGTCTCAGTTCATGTTAATGATAGTTAACTAAATATTCTTAATTTCCCAATCTCAAGCTTTGTGGACCTTTGATATTTACTCACTCGGAGGATGGTAGTTAATAAAATATATCTATCAAATGATTAGAATCCATTCCCTTGGTTGTCAACTCATTGAATTTCTTTTAATTTTAATTAGTAAACCAAATTCAATAAGGAATTGAAAAACAAAGTAGTCACAGACTTTTTCTTTAAACCGAAATCATTAAGGAATAAGGAATTCTCCAAAATAATCCTGGAGTTGTATTGCATTATATAAGGTTTTGGTTTCTTGATCACCTTCAGTCATCCGTCCCACTGTTTGAGCAAATTCCTCAGCGGTCAGCATTGCATTCCTGTGCTTTGCTTTCAATTCCTGTTTTTAGGCTTGCCCTGGCAAGATCCTTGAGTTGGAACTTTCTGTGCTCTGTGGTCTTCTCATTGCTTTCGTTTTGAGTGGATCTGTCATTCGGAATGGACACGGTAGAATCACTTTCCCTTCCCATCATCTTTCCTTCTTTAGGGATGGAGACTGCAGCTTTACCTGTCTCCTTTTTCCCAATGCTGACATAGGTCTCGTTGATATGATACAACTAAAGGCCTACCCTTGAAATCAATGCTCAAAATAGGGTAGTCTTTGGATTTAGATTCTCCAATTTCAATGAAACCGAAAGGTGGACAGAACCCAAAAACTCCTCTGGTTTTTGAGTTCAAAATGGTCTCATTCAATCCAGAACATTAAGCCCCCACGCTTGGCTGTTTGTTAGCCCTTGTTAATGTGGTGTGGTGGAATCGAGTCCTCACTCTACTCCTACTAACTTACTAATCTAACTAACTAACATAATGGTTGTTCAAAAAAATAAAAATAAAAATAAAAAATCCAGAAACATTAACTCCTCAAAATGCACTTTAATGAATTCAAACAAGACAAGTTCTTTTTTATGAATAAAATGTTGGATTAATAAAAAAAACCCAGTCAATGCCATTGATTTTGTTTGTGTCCTGCGGGCGTTTTTTTTTTTTTTTTTTTTTCCAGTTTTATATTTGGCCTTTTCATTTTTGCATGAATTTGGTCCATTTTTTAAAATTTGGACCTAACTTTTTGCGATTTCTATGTTTTCTTTTTTCTTTTTTTTATCTTTATCTTTATCTTTTTTATATTTTTTTATTATTTTTGAATTCATATTTAATTTAAGTTGATTATATGTATTTATTTATTTAATTTATATATTTTAAGTAATTAAATTTTTCATTCTAAATAATAAATTTTTTAATTTTGAAACTTACTATCATTTAGCATAAAAAAAATTAAGCTAATTAAATAAAAAAAATTACCTATAATTTTCAATAATTATTTTTTTCATAATTATTTAGAATTTAAAAATTAAACTAATTAAAGTAAAAATTACCCATAATATTGAATAATTATTTTTTCAATAAAAATAACAAAAAAATTATGAAATATATCAAATAAATTATTATTTTTATTATTGATACTAATAAAAATAAAAATTATATTTATGGTCTTAATTTTATTATTAATAATGAAAAAACTAAAAAAACAAAAATTAACAATTTGTTGTTGTTGTTTTTGTTTATATTTGTTGATATTTATTAAAATAAAAAATTAACAATAAAGAACAATAAAAATTATGAATATGTCAAAAAATTTATTATTTATAAAATGAATACTAACAAAAGTAAAACTTTTATTTATGGCCTAAATTTTGTCATTAATAATGAAAAAATAATTAAAAAATAAAAATCAACGACTATACATTTTTGTTATTTTATTGATTTAGATGTTGTTTTTAGTTGTTTTGGTTTGTTATTTTTTTGGTGTTTTTTTTTGTTTATTTTATAAATACATCGTAAGAATTGTAAACTTGTTACATATTAATAATTAAATAAGTATCAAATAAATTTTTTGAAAAAAAAGTTTTACACATTTTAATAAACAAATTAAAGTAGAAAAAATAAAATTCTTATTTTTTAAAAATATAAAATGAGAAAATTTTGTTTATTTATTGTTGTTATAAAATTTGAAGTTATTTATTACTTGGTTTAACAACAATTGAAAATATTTAGTTTATAATTATTCATTTAAAAAAAATTTAAGAGAAAAAATATTGAAAAAAAATATTGAGAATAAAATAAAGACAGTACCTTAAAAATAAAAAAAAATTGAGAAAAAAGATGAAACATTAAAAAAATGTTGAGTGAAAAAAATAGGTAAAGACAGTAAAAAAAATATTGAAAAAAATAAATAAAAACAGTATATAGAAAAAAATATTTAAAATTTTTTTCAAATTCACAACATTTTTAAAATTTTTTTTGCTGTTTGGTACATTATCCCTAAAATGTTAGTAAGGGCTTATAAAAGCATGGAACAACAAAGGCCCAACAGAACGGGCTTCAATTTTCTCTTTTGGATCAGAAAGTTAATTTTTCTTGAACCCGAAAACAATAAAAAAGAAAATCCTGTTTTGACAATTGCAAGATGCTCTTGAAAGACCTTGAAATGCCAAAAATTTATTATAATGGAGAATTGAGTGAAAACTTTATTTTCAAAATTTTCACTATAATTTAGTATAATATGTGTATATATTTTTGTTTTTTAATATGGAATATGTTACTTATACAGCAATGTATGCTATTGTTTTTTTTAAATGAAAAACAAAAAAAAATTATATTAACATTAAATATAAAGAAATATGCTTACCAAATATCTCATTATAACTGACAAAACAACGTTAACTAGATAGCTCGTTTGGAAGTTCAGGATCGATCTCCAAAAATTTAAGAACTAAGATTAATATAACAACTGAGTTAGTCTTGGCCATGTGGTAAGTTCATTATCTTACGTTTAGTGCAAGGGCTTTTGTTGTTAACCTTTTATGTTTTCACTTTATCAAGTGTTCTCTTTTCTAAAGTACCATGTCTAGGACTTCCGGGACCAGTTATGGGGACGTTCATGAAAGTTTGGAAGAGCAGTATAATCATCTTCGCATCCAGGACGAGGATGAACCTGAGTTAACTATCACTGAGGAAGAGGTGGGTTAAGTGAGTCTCGCTAAACAGTTCTGCCTTGTCGGCAAGTTCCTTACTAATAAACTTATTAATTTTACGGCAATAAGGAACACCCTGGTTGCTTTATGGTGGCCTATCCGAGGAGTCTGTATATCGGACTTGGGAGATCAAATTTTTTCATTCCAATTCTTTCATGAGCTGTTCATGAACCGTATTGTGGAGCAAGCGCCGTGGTCGTTTGATCAGAATCTTCTTGTTTTATTACCGTATGATGGGTCTATTGCGCCGGTGGACATGGATTTTCAAATTTTTGAGTTTTGGGTGCCAGTCCTCAACCTTCCGGTGGGTTTAAGGTTAGATAGGATTCTTCAGAGGATTGCCAATTCCATAGGACAATATGTCGCTTCTGATGAGAACAACTTTAATAGCCTTTGGCGAACTTTTTTGCCTGTCCGAGTTCAACTGGATATCGTAAAACCCCTAAGGAATAAGATGAAGATCAAAATGGAGGGAGCACAATGGTGCTGGGTTGAATTCAAATATGAGAGGCTCCCTATTTTTTGTTTAGTTTATGGTAAATTGGGGCACACTGAGAAGTTTTGTGAACTTATTTTTGAGAATCCATTACTTCTGAATTCTAAATAGTATGGTGGCTGGCAGCGAGCAGCGCCTCGTCGTAACATTAGCTCTGCGGAGTTTTGGCTCCGGTTAGAGAATGGAGATTTCTTGCTCGAGAAATCAGAGATAGCTAGAAGAGGAAGCAACGTGAATTACGGAAATCACAATTCCGATAATCCAGGAGCAATCATGCTGTTGGCAAAATATGGTATGGGCGTTGATAGTGGGATCATTGGCACTGATGGAGCTCACCCCAATTCTAGCTTTTCTTTAAAAGGAAAGGATCCTACTTCTACTACTACCTTAGTGGAAGAGGATATGGAAGAAGTGGATGACATGGAGGGTATTATTGTTTTGGAAGGTAAACAAAGGAAAACGGATGATTCCGATCTTATGCAGCAAAAAGGAGGATTTATAGATGAGTCTGAAAAGGGTATAGTTGTCTTTGGGCATCTAACTAGAGCTCTGGACTTCAGTATCAACAATATAACAGAGGTGGGTCCTGATTCACAGGCCCACCTACAGCCATGAATTATTTATCCTAGAATTTGCTGGCCAACCCAAGTGCAATTCGGTTTTTAAGGGACTTAGTTTCAAGGACTAGGCTTAGTATAGTCTTTAAAAATAGTTTGGGTTTTGATGGCTTAGAAGTTGTTGTGTGCAGTAGAGGCCTGGCCTTGTTTTGGGATATAGTGTCCAGTTGAATGTAATTCATTCAGACTTCAATTATATTGATGCTATTGTTTCAACTCTGGGTTGTGATAGTTGGCGTCTGACGGGCTTTATGGGGTTTCGGATTGAAACAAAAGAGCTGATTCTTGGAGAATTATGCGTTCTCTTGCTGCTAGATCGTCTCTTCCATGGTCCATTTTAGGTGATTTCAACAACTTGATTTATGCTTTTGAGAAGGTTGGTGGAGCTCCTTGCCCGGATTGTTTGCTAAATGGGTTTTGGTACACTATTGTTGAGTGTGGTTTGAATGAGATCGCTTCCTCGGGTCCTGGGTTTACTTGGGAACGCTATCGGGTTACGGATAATTAGGTTCAGGAGAGGCTTGACGTCAGATCCATGGCGTCAGCTGTTTCTTTCAGCGTTCATTCTAGTTTTGGAAGCTTTCTCCTCTGATCACCTCCCTATTCTTCTTTATTTGAAAGGGAAATGCAGCTTTAATTCTAAGAGGAATTTTTGTTTTGAAAATATCTGGGCTTCTCATGAGGAGTGTCGCAATATTGTTGTCAAGTGTTGGCTAGATAATTCTTCTGCTTTCTTTCCAAATAAGTTATCTCTTTGCGTTGCCGCTCTTGCATCTTTGGGTAGTGCTTTGTCTAGTTATTTTCGTAAGGAGTTGAATGACTGCCTGAATCTCCTTGCAAGATATCGGTCGAGGACTGATGATGTTTGGGGTTCAGAGTTTTTTAGAGGCTCAGATTCAGTATGATAAAGCTTTAGAAGATCAAGAATTGTATTGGAGGCAAAGAGTAAAACAATTTTGGCTTAGAAATGGAGATGCCACTACTAGATTCTTTCATTCGTTCGCTTTGAGTTGTGGAAGGCCGAACTCTATTCATGCTCTGAAGAATGCCTCTGGTTCGTGGTGTTGTTCTCCTGCTAAAATTAAATCTGTAATTATTGAGTATTTTAGCATCATTTTTAAATCTTGTGGGAATGAGGGATCACAGCTGCTTAAGCGTATTTCTCCTTCGACGTCTCAATCTCAAAATGACCTACTTCTTAGCCCTATTTTAGCTTTAGAGGTGAAGGATGCTGCTTTCAGTATGTTGCCAGAAAAATCGCCGGGTCCGGACAGATTGAACCCATATTTTTTTCAAAAATTTTGGCCAGAGGTTGGACGTGATATTGTCTCTCTTTGCCAATCTTTTATGACTAATGGTTCTTTTCCTACAGTGTTAAATGAAACCTCCATCGTGTTAATTCCTAAGAAGAAGCAAGTGGAGGGTATGGCTGACCTTAGGCCCATAGCAGTATGTAATGTAGCATATAAAATTATTACTAAATTACTTGCCAATTGCCTTAAAGTTCTATTGCATGGTCTGATTCAGAATTTCAAGGTACATTTGTGGGTGGTAGATCTATTATCGACAACATCATGTTAGCCTTTGAGATTTCCCATTCTTTTAAAAAGAAAAGGCGAGGAAGACATGGTATGTTAGCACTAAAAATGGATATTTCTAAAGCTCATAATTGTTTAGAGTGGTCCATCTTGGAGAGGGTCATGCTACGAATGGATTTCCATGTAGATTGGGTGAAGCGCATCATGTTTTGTATCTCAAATGTGAGTTATTCAGTCTGTTTTAATTGTGAAAATGCTGGTTCGGTGGTGCTTCAACGAGGTCTACGGCAAAGAGACCTGTTGTCTCCTTACCTACTTATAATTTGTGCCGAGTCTCTTAGTGCCCTTCTTCAATCAAAAGCTTCTAGTAATAGGATTCATGGTTGTTGCTTAGCTCGTAACACCGCTCAAATTAATCATCTCTTTTTTGCAGATGATAATTATCGTTTTTTTTTTTTTTTGGAGCAAATATTCATGAATGTATGGAAATTCAGCATTGTTTGAAGCTTTATGAAGATGCTTCTAGACAGTCAATTAATTTTGCGAAGTCTTCCATTATGTTCAGCCGAAATGTGTCCGAGGATATTCAGAATCACATTTCTTATAGGTTGAATATTGCAATTATGTTGGATCAAGGTCTGTATCGGGGCTTGCCCTCTTCGGTTGGCAAGAATAAAAGAGCAGTGTTCAGCTATGTGAAGGATCGTGTGTGGAATCAAATCAACTCGTGGCATACAAAAATGCTTTCTTATAAAGGTAAGGAGATTTTATTAAAGTTGGTGTCTCAGACCATTCCGAAATATATATTATAAATATGTTTCTCTTGCCTAAAACCTTATGTCTCGAGTTGGAACGAATGATGACAAGCTATTGGTGGGATTGCTCTAAGGGTACAGGTAAAGGTATAAGGTGGTTGAATTAGGAAAAACTTTGTTTACCTAAGAAGTTTGGGGGCCTTGGCTTCAAGCGCTTGCCTGATTTTAATTTAGCAATGGTTGCTAAACAAGCTTGGAGGGTTATAAAAAATCCATCTTGCCTAGTTGCTAGGATCCTCAAGGCTAAATACTATCCGGGTTCTTCTTTTTTGAATGCTAAAATGGGCAATAATCCGAGCTTCATTTGGAGGAGTTTAATGGCTGCCTATGAGGTTCTTCGTATAGAGGCTAGAGTTCAAATTGGGAATGGTCACTCTTTCATTAGTGTTGTTCCTTGGTTAAATTCTGATGATTATGGCTTTATTCAATTTGAGCTTCCTTCCGAGTTGAAGAGTTGGGCTATCATTTCTCTTTTTGTGCCTGAAAGCCATCGATGGGATAGGGATTTAGTTCAAGATTTATTTTCAACTAGTGAGGCTCAGGTAATCCTGCGAAATCCATTAAGTGCTCAAGATATCCCGAATAGCTGGTTTTGGTTCCCTTCCTCCAATGGTCAGTTCACTGTGAGAAGTTGCTATCGGCTTTTAGTTGGGGGGTGCTTAAGGCCTGTTAGTCCTGTTTGGCAACACATTTGGAAGATTAAAGTTCCCTCTAAGGTTCGGAACTTCTTATGCATATGTGCTTGGGATTGCTTCTCAATGCGTTCAGTTTTAAATTCAAAGCAGGTTCATGTTTCTGATGTTTGTCCCTTATGTGATTCATATTCTGAAACTATATCTCATACTCTGTTCTTCTATCCCATCGTTGTTGATTACTGGGAGAAGGCTCACTTTCAGTTTGGTACTGTGCCTTCTTATTCAATGCTAGATTCTCTTTCTTTCATTTTTTTCACAGCTTTCAGCTGATGATATTGAGCTATTTGCCACAATTTGTTACAGTCTTTGGCTAAAAAGAAATCATAAAATCTGGCGGGACTCATCTTTTCCAAGCTCCAAAATTATTAATATGGCGGGACAGTCTTTGTTTGGTTGGAGTCATGCTCAAAGAACTGGTTTGAGAATGGATCCTGGTTCCGGTTTACAAGCAGAAGGAGATTTGTCATGGTTGAAGCCTCCGGAAGTCTTTCTTAAGGTCAACATCGATGCAACCATATCTTCCCGCCCTTCTGTTGCTGTTGTGGGTTGCATTTTGCGCGACTCTTTTGGGAAGTTTTTAAAAGCTCATCTTCAGTCTATCCTGCTCGTTTCTCTCCTAAGGAAGCTGAGGCTCTTGGGGTTAGGAAGCGCTGAGTTGGATGAAGAACCTCGGCATCGATCACTGTATTTTGGAAATATATTCTTTCCAAGTGATTCAAGCTCTTCAGAATCCAGTTTGCAGATCTCCGTGTGGTTTTATTTTAGATGATTGTTTATCTTTATTAAAGCAGTTTAATCATCTGATTACTCGTTTTGTTTATCGTTCTGCTAATTGTGCAGCTCATGCTTGTGCAAGCTGCAATTGATGTAAGTGGAACACAGGAATGGAATAATCCTCCTCATTATCTTGTTTCTATTTTAGCTCAAGAGAGCTCTATGCAATGAATTTCTTTTCCTTTAAAAAAAAAAATGAATATAAGGAAAAGGTCCAAATATGAACTTAATGTTTATTTCAATTTTCATTTTGACATTTTATATTTTTTGAAGTCCAGTTATGACCCTAAAGTTATCAATTCTGGTACATTTAAACACCACACATTTTACGATGTTAAATTTTTAATTAGAACTGAGGAATAATGTCCAAAAATGATCCTCTTGTTTACTCCAAAATTTCATTTTGACATCTTATATTTTTAATTGAATAAAAAAATTAAATTTAATAATTTATTTTTACTTTTAAATTTCAAGAATAAATTATTTGAGCTTCAATTTTTTATTTTTTTAAAATTGAATTAAAATTATTAATTAAATTATGAATAATAAATGCATAAATTATTTATAATGCTAAATGGTTGAACAATTTTTATATTTATTATAGTTTTTTATGTGGTATTAAACACATATATTATACTTTAATTATAAATAAATATTTATGTTATTTATACTTTATGATTTTATTTTAATATATAGTTATTTTTTGTACCACTAGAATGATAGAAAAATATAAAAAAATTGGCAACTAAAATCAATAATAAATATTGAAATAATTAATTTTTTAACAAAATGATGGAATATATAAACAAAACTAAAATATAATAATTAGTTTACATTATATCTTAGTTTATATGTATTGAAATTAAAATTTTCATTAAATTTATAAAATAATTAAAATTTGAAACTTGAATAATTGAGAAAAGGTGCAAATACCCCTTGATATTTTGACCTAATTGTAGATAAATTATTAATATTTTTAGAGGTTCAATTACACCTTTAACGTTATAAAATTGGATCATATAAGTATGTATTTTTGTTAGACACTAACAATCATCTACATAACTTGTAGGGCTAGAAACATTAATGGTTCATATGCGATTAAGTTAAAATATCAAGAGGGTATTTTCACATTTTTCCTATTTTATTATAACATGATATATTTTTATAAACTATCACTATTTTTTGTTAATTTAAAATTATTTTATGTAAAAATAGTTTAGATAATTTCAATTTATATAATTAGAAATACTATAAAATTATTTTCATAAAATTTGTTAGTTTTGATTTAATTATTTACTTATTAAATTTAATATAGTAAAACTTATAAAATTATGTTATCTAATTTGATTTATATTCGATAAACTATAAGTAGACCCAATTAAAATAGAAAAAAATATATTTTTAATAAAATTATTACTTAATTTTGTTGGAACCATATTTTAAATTAAATTAGAATTATATGTTAATTAATTTCATTTTTATGAGAGATAAAATAGAAGTTAACTTAATTAAAATAGGAAATATATTTTCAATTAAAATAGAATTACATTTTAATTGTTTTAATTTTTAGAGATAAAACAACAGTTAAGCTAATTATAATAGTAAACATATTTTCAATTATATTAAAATTAAAATGATATTTTAATTAATTTAATTTTTATTAGAGATAAAATAGAAGTTATCCTAATTATAATAGAAAATATATTTTTAATTAAATTAAAATTTTTATTAGAAATAAGATAGAAGTTAACCTAATTAAAATAGGAAACATGCTTTCAATTAATTTAAAATTATATTTTAATTAATTTAATTTTTATTAGGGTTAAAATAGAAGTTATCTAATTAAAATGGAAAGTAGACTTTCAATCAAACTAAAATTATATTTTAATTAATTTAATTTTTTATAGTAAATAACTAAATTGTTCAAGCATTATATAATAATGCCCCCTCCCTCCCTTTTCATATATTTATATATATTATAGATATTTAGTTAATATTACAGTAAACCCAATCAATAGTGCCACCTAAAATGTCACATCAACATCTTATATACTCAATTTTGACCAAATTAAGTTTGGGCTAAAATTTCTGCTGATTTGTTAAATTTTGACATTTTTATCAAGATTTTAAAAGTGGATTAAAATTGCAAAAAGTTAAAAAAGTTTGAATTTTTTAGACCAATAGAACTTTATATAATTAATCAAAATTTTACCATCCTACATCTAATTTTTGTATTATAAGGTCTACTTATATTTTATCAAATATAAATCAAATTAGATAACATAATTTTATAAGTCTTACTATATTAAATTTAATAAGTAAATAATTAAAAATCAAAACTAACAAATTTTATGAAATTAATTTTATAGTATTTCTAATTATATAATTGAAATTATTTTAACTATTTTTACATACAATAATTTTAAATTAACAAAAAATAGTGATAGTTTACAAAAATATATCAAGTTATAATAAAATAGGGAAAAGGTGCAAATTCCCCCTTGATTTTTTGACCTAATTGCAGGTGAACTATTAATATTTCTGAGCCCCACAAGCCATGTAGATGGATGTTAATGTCTAATGGAGAGAGGTGCTTATATGGTCCAATTTGATAATGTTAAGGGTGTAATTGAACCTCTAAAAACATTAATAGTTTATCTAGGATTAAGTCAAAACATTAAGAGGGTATTTGTACATTTTTCCTAAATAATTTATTCTTAAAATTTAAAGTAAAAATAAAATGGTTGAAATATTAAATTTAATTGTGTTCCAAATAAAAAACTTAAAGTGTCAAAATGAGAATTGGAGTAAATATGAGGGTCATTTATGGACATTGTCCCTTAGTTCTAATAAAAAAATTTAACACTATTAAATATAGTGTTTAAATGCACCAAATTTGAGAACTTTAAGGTCATAATTGGATTTCAAAAAACATAAAGTGTCAAAGTGAGAATTGAGGTAAATAATAGAGTCATATTTGGACCTTTTCCCTTGAATATTCCATTAACAAGTAGTATATATATATATAAACCTATTTAAATTTATTTTCATATATTTTTTTGTGACAATTTTGTACAAAACAATAAATCATTAAAATCCATGTGATGGCCTGTTTGATAATATTTGCTTCGATTTCTCATCTACCAAACAAACATAATGAAAAACCAAAATCACAAAAAAAAGAAATGAATAAAAGACTTCCTAAATTTTAGTCTATTAACAATACTAAAAAAAAAAAAGTTTAGTGATACTATTAAAACTTTAACTATTTTATTTATAGCATCATATAATTTTATATTTATTTTGGTCTATTGGTGTCACAACCCAAACCTGAGAGTTATGACCGGCACTAGAGAATGAGAATTCTCACAAATATGAAATCTGTAGCAAGTCTTAAAAATAAAAACTCATGCAAACGTATCACAAAAATACCTCTAAATTAAAACTTTAATTAATAAAAGGAATATCAATATAATAGCATAATAAAATATATTCATACAATTATTCAAATACAGAATCTCGATCTAATACATAACATATAATAAAATAAAATGCACTACTATTGCAGCGTTTACTAAAATAGAAAAAAATTAATAGTTCAATATTTACATTAGTCGGTCGGGGAGAAAAAAGTTCGGCGAAGAGATCTAATATTGAGATTTAATATATATATATATATTAGAATTGAAATCTTAATTTTATACTTCTAGAATTTCTAAAGAACGACTCAATTTAGGATAAGACTTGACTACAATTCAAAATTTAGGATTAATCCGATATCATATTTTACGAGAATTTTACTGAATATTCGACAGAGTCTTCTCTGTAAAACGGATGTGTCTCTACTAAAAGTAGAGCCGATCTTGCACAAAAACACACTTTAAATAATCACAAGGCTCAACTACTCGGGTTGGGACCTCGAACTAATGCCCACCCGAGGACCAACATAATTAAAATTAATAAAATAATAATAAATACTAATAATTCACCAAAACTCATAAAAATCATAAAATACCACAATTCAATTTATTTAGATAGTAAAAGCATCAAAGACATTTATTTTCAAAATAAATAATAAAATCCCAAATATAATTAAATAATATTAATAAAATCCATTTTTCAAGTATTTGAAATCCAAAAGCATAAATTACAAATAATTATTTAAATTGGTCAAGTATATAATAAAAACAACTAAAAATTCATTTAATCTTTAAAATAATAGATAAAACTATTATTCAAATATATTTTCAGAAATTATTATAAATTAGCTAAAATAGTAAGTAATTCATAAAAATTATTTTAATACTATTTATTACTCAAAAATTATCCAAAACATAATAATTAACAATAATTTCAATTAAAATATAAAAATTTCTAATTTATACTAATTTTTCAAAAAATCCAATTTTTACATAAACATTTGAAAATTCATAATAAAAATTTTTTGGTACGCAATTTCAAAAAAAAATTCTTTATGAAATATTCTTAAAATAATTAGTAGAATTTATTAAAAATAAAACACATTTTCGAGCTGAGAACATTACTTGTGAATAGTAATCGAGCTCAAAACAGTGTCCAAATCACAACTATCTCCAAAATTGAACCTAAATACATTTTTGGAAAGCTTACAACTTCAATTTAACTAATCCAAGGTCAATTTAATATGAATCAAACTAATTAAACTCAAAATTAACAAATCAAATATATGAACCCTAGAACTAATTTCATAAAATCAGAGTTGAATTTGAAGTTGTTTAGGGAAATCACCTTAGGGGAAATAAGCCCAAGGAAAGACGAAGAGATTGACACCTCAAGCTTGGCTTGAGGTGGCCGGAGTTGACGCCAATGAAGAAAAGAAAATTCGACAAGAAATGAAACCAAAGGAGAGAGAAAGGAAATGATGACGTCGATGGCTGTGCTACTATCTATGCCATCAGGCAATGATTAGGCGACGTCCTACGTGGAGATATGGCAGCGACAGCGGTATTGGTTTGGTGTCGGGGCACAGGGAGGGGTTGCTATATAAGGAAGAAGGAGGGAAAGGAGAGGGGAAATGTCACGACCCAAAATAGGAGCCATGAACGGCGCTAGGGAACGAGAATTCTTTCGAATCCGGAACCCGTAGCAAGCCTAAAAATAAAATAAAACATACAATAATAATAATAACCACACTTAATACAGCGAAAATAAAATCATAAATATCAAAATAATAAGCCACCACGGGATTTCAAATCAAATCCATATCTCATCTATATAAATAGATCTGTTAATACAAGTTTCAGTTCAAATATTTAAAGTACATAACTCACGGCTTTATACAACTACTGCAGTGTCTAGATTATAAAAATAAAACTCAAGACTCAGATAAGCAGTTTACATAAAGAAGCCGGGGCGGAAGAAATCCGGCGTACAGGCCTGCTACTGAGGTCTAAGGAAGAACACTCTCCTGAAAAATGGTCAACAAAGGGGAGTCAGACCTTACTGAGTGAATTACTATAATATATATACATGCATACTAAATGACAATGCACAGTCAACAATATATATAATTATATATACAGACAAATACACATAGATGCAATAAAATCATTTTTATATATTTTATCTGAAAACCACTGGTTATGAAGGATCAAATAGAACCCTAGAATATCGCAACCTCAAAGCAG